>LAZP02000344.1:303-13907 GCA_001272575.2 Ophiocordyceps unilateralis | reverse complement strand
CCCCTGACAGTCCCCCCCCCCCCCCCCCCCCCCCCTCCTCCTCCGCTGCCTTCTCCTCGCCCGAGCCACGACACAACGCCGTAGGCATGTTCTGCAATAGCAGCGGCACAAAGCTCGGCCTCACTGCGGCGGGGGGGAAATGGATATCTAGCTCCATTGATCTTTGCTTTCGCTTTCCGAGTATAGTACAGCCCAATGCTCGTTGCCAGCGATGAAGACCTTTTTTTTTCCCCTGACTGATGAAATACCAAAGGAAAAAAAAAAGCCATGGTATGAAGAAGGTGTAGAAAAAAAAAAACCGCCGGCATGGCTGCTGTCGCATAGTATCATTCGCCGCCGCCTCACATTACGCTGCACTCGCCTTCCTGCTGGCGCTCGATTCGGCTCCTGGAGATGCGCTCTCGCTCTCGAGGACGGCCGTGTTTGCCCGCACGCTTGAGATCTTCGAGGCGTTCGCGGGCCTTGGGGAACTCCTGGGCTGGGGGCGAGGAAGTGTCAGCACCTGTCGTTCGTTGATATGCTACACGGAAAAAAGAGGGAAAAAAAAAAGAAAAAAAAAAGAACTCACCGGCTGCCCGCCAGTACCACCGCTTGGCATCCTCCAGGTTCGCCGGCACGCCGATGCCAACCTCGGTAAAGTAACCCATAGCGTACTCGGCCTTGGCCAGCCCTGCCACGGCAGCCTTGCGCGCCCAGAGGTAGGCCTCGGTGTCGCTCTGGCCGAGGACGCCGTCGCTGCCAGTCAGGTACCATCCGCTGAGGGCCAGCTCCGACTGGTGCTCGCCCTGGGCCGCCGCTTTCGAGTACCAGTAGATGGACTGGCGCGGGTCGATCGGACAGCCCATCAGCCCGTACTCGAAGGCGCAGCCGAGCCGGTACTGCGAGAACTTGTAGCCCAGGTCGGCCGCATCCTGGAACAGGTTGAGGGCGTAGCGCTCGTCGCGGATGATGACGTCGTTGGGCTGCGCCGACTCGTACAGCAGTCCCAGCTCGTGAAGCGCGTGCGGGTTCTCCTCGTTGGCCCGCTCGGCCGCCCGCCTCAGCCAGCCGACGGCCTCGCGAGGGTTCCTGGCCTGACCCAGCAGCCCCTTGAGCTGGATCATGCCGACCTTGTACATGGCCGGCGGATCGCCCAGCGTCGCCGCCCGCCGATACCATTGCATCGCCTTGAGCGGATCCTTGCGCGTGCCGCCACCCTCTTCCTGCCCGATCTCGCAGCAGACGGCCGTCCGGTAGGCCGCCGCCGCGTGGCCGAGCTTGGCCGCCGAGTGGTAGAGCGTAAAGGCCTCCTTGTTGTCTGGCTCGTTGCCGAAGAGGCCCTTGCCGAGGCCGTCGGCCATGATAAACATGGCCTCTTGGTTTTGCGCGTTGGCCAGCTTCTTCAGGATCTTGTGGGCGTCCATCAGGTAGCGGTCCCGTGTCCGAGCCCGCTGCTTCGCGTCCGGCATCTTGGCCGTCAACACGTCGGCCGCCTCGACCAGCTTCCTGGCCAGTAGTAGGGCCGAGTCCTGGTCGTTGGCGTTGTGCTTGACGGCCATCCGTAGCCGTTCCAGCTCGGCCGGGGTCACGAGCTGCCCCGTCATCACCGGCTCCGGCATTTGATGGCCGGCTCGCACCGCCACGCGCGGCTGTTGCTGTTGCTGTTGCTGTTGCTGTTGCTGTTGCTGTTGCTGCGGCGGCTGCGGCTGCGGCTGCGGCTGCGGCGGTCCGGCTTGCGGCACGCCGCCGTAGTTGCGCACGGGCGGCGGCCGGTCGTTGACGCTCACCATGGAATTGGCCATCAGCCCCGGCCGCACCGGCGTGGGATGCGATGGCAGCGCGTCCGGCGATGACATCTGCGGCGGCGCCGTACCCGACCTCGACTCGAACCCGTTGAACCGCTGTCCATTGCCGTATCCTGCCGCCACGGCCGGGCCACGCGTCGGGGGCGGAGCCATGGGCTCAAAGCCGCCGCCTCCCCGGCCGTAGCCGCCGGTGTACTCGGGCTGATGGGCCTGGATGGGCGGCACCGGGGGCATCATCGGCACCTCGGCCGGCATCTCGAAGACTGCCGTCTGGGGTTCGCGAAAGTTGGCCTCTGACTTGGCGTGATGTAGCCTCGGCATCTGATGAGGGGGCCCTCGTCGTGGATCAGATGGTGCTCCTCGTCCCTGGACCGGTACGGAATCGGCTTCCGGGAGACTGGGCCGCCTAGGCTGAGTCTGGGTAAAGTACGAGTTGAAGACGTCGTCGGACGTCTCCTGACGGTAACCGCGGTCATGCCATTCTTGCGGGTGCCCCTGAGGCGGAGGCGGATGCATTCTCCGCGGGGGGGGTCGACTTCCTGTTGCCGTCGAGGGTCTCGGCGGCACGCCACCCCGGCCAGCAGGGTCGTGTAAAGGCATCGTGTCGGCCCTGTGCGGCTGCGGGTACATCGCGCCCTGCCTCGGAACAGCCTCCTGGGGGGGCATCGTCATGCTTCGTCCAGGGGCCCCAAACTGGGATCCGTCGGGGCCGGGTTCGCCGTAACCGCCATGGCCACGGTAGTCTCGAGCCGGCCCGGGGTAACTCTCTGGGCCGTTGGGCATGGGCGGGCGGCGGACGGCTAACGGAGACGGTACCGTGAGCAAGAGAAAGGCAGGGTAGTACCGGAGGCGAGCTTACATCCATGATCCGAGCCGGGGCCGCGCGGAACGGACGTAGGGGGGCCAGGAGCGCCTCGCCCAGGCTCCGATCGCCACCGATGTGGAAGAGGTTCAGGGCCGGGACGACCACGTGAACCAGGACCTCCGTAATGACCGTAGCCGTCGTCGTACGGCCCGCGGGGGCCAGCATGCTGCTGGGGAGGCATTTGCCGGTCGCCGTAGCCACGAGGAGGTGCCGATTGCGGCGGGGCGACACCGGCATAAGGGCGTTGAGGCCCGCCGACGCCGTGGTAGCTCATGTCGGCCCGGAGTAAACGGCCGCTGCCGTCGGAGCGTCGCGGCTACGAAATCCGGGCGCTCGAGGCAAAGGAGTCAGAGTCGGGCGCGATTCGAGGCCACGGTCAAGGGCACATGTCCCAAGGGAGCCGAATCGTCGTCGCGTCGTGACCGCAGGAGCTCAGCGAGGGGACATGGGCGGGAGATTGCGGGCGTTTCGGTCGGGGAGCTCGCTTCTGTCGATCGGCTGCGGCAAAGGAACGATACAGCGGATGACGATGAGGGGGAAGAGGTGAGTGGCAGGGGTGGATTAAGCTGCCGAAGGTTGTGCGAATGGAGGAGGGAGGGAAAGAAAAAAAAAACAACGAAGGAGGAGAACACTGATCAATTGATTGATGATTCAGGGGAGCGCGGAACAATGGTGGCCGCGAGGTGCATCTATCAAGTTCCTGTACATGAGCTTCGGCAGGAAAACCGTCCAGAAGAGGGGTCATGTGGGGTCCGTCACCGGTACCGGTACAAGCGCGCTGCAGACAGAAGGCTCTCGGGAGTCCCGCACAAAGGCCGCCCGCCCGAGGGCCTCGTGCGCGGGGCACCCGACACGCCCCAGTGCTACCTCTAGTTCCAGTGCTAGTGCTACAGACCGCTGGCTACAGGCGCTCGGGGATCAGTCCAGAATGGAATCAATGGACGTCCCCCGCCCCGACTTAGGCGGGATGATCTGGGTGCGCCGTGAAGCCCCCGACTGGGCTGCTTCTTCGCCAGACGGCGGGAGTCTCGCCACGTCACGAGACAACATGGGTGGCATTCCTGGCGGGCGGCTGTTTGTCTTCCTTTTTTTCTTACTGGACGAGCTTACGGCTAACTGACCCGGCAAACTGACGAATCGCCCGGGCCGCAGCTCTCGGTCCCTTGCAGTTGCAGCTGCACTGCACGCAATGCAACCTTGTCCGTGCCTCCAATCCGCGTTTCAGCCCGCGCTTCATCCCGACTATCGCAGAGACATGGGACGAATCCCACCGCGAGGTCAGCGACTCGGGCCAATCATTGAAAAGGGCGTGTATTACTTACCAACTGACCAGTCGGTAAGACTGCAAGTCTGCTGCTCCTACGTTAAGAACCGTCGTCTCGCCGCGAATCGTCGGCGCCATTCACCTCCTGACGCAGAGATCCGTTCGCAAGACCCATTTCTCACCCGCCGTCACCTCACGACCCTCGTGCTGCGAGTTGGTCAGCCAGACACGTCGACCCCAAGGCGGGAGGCACCCACCAAAAGGCATTCGGCGCCGTGCTTGTGCAGTAGCAACAGGCCCGTCTCCGGCGGCACGGCAATCGCCTCGGTCGGAGACTTGCAGTCATGGGGGTAAAAGACGGTCTCGCCTCCGATGCAGCCCTCTGCCGCCGAGGTGAGATAGAGCAGTAGCGTCCAGGTCGTGCGAGCAGGCGTTGGCGGGTCCGTCGGGAGCTCTACGTCATTGTCATCGTCGTCTACCGCCATAGCACGTCTTTCTGTCAGCCGTTGCACCAGCACAAGGCGCGAGACGAAGACGCACAATGGCAATCGAAGTATTGCCCCTTGGTATAACGATACACCCTGATGTTGGCATTCAACCCGACGGGCTCGCCGTCCCTATGGAGACGACGATCAAACGGTCAGCGTCCCCATATCGCGCTTCAACACTCACCGCCAAACGCACCACATGTCCTTGACGCCTTCAACCTCGGTAAGAGCCTCCTTCAAGCCCGTCTGCTCCCACAGCCGACGGGCGAAAAGGGCGTCGTCGACCTGGAACCGGTCGTTGACGCGCGCCGCCTCGCCGCGTTTCGGCCGCCCAGGTGTCGTCTGCAATGGCAACGTCTTGAGAAAGGCCACAAAGTCGCGGCACAGAGAGCGCGGGAAGAAGTACGGGATAAGGGCGATCATGGACGTCGCGGGGTGCAACTGCGGCGCGAGATCTGTCACGGGCAGCGGAGGCTTGAACCGAGGCCATGCTGGCGTTTTTTGTTCCGCGTGTTGGGAGGTCGCGACCAGGCGATTGGACGAGGCCTTGGCCTTGGGCATGGCCGAGATCCGGGTAGCAGTATGATGAGGAGAGAAGAGAGAAGAGGTTGGGGATGAGGTCCAGGCCTGGTTGGCACAGCCACAACCTACCTACCTACCCAGGTGGGGAGGTAGGTGTAGATGCTTGGCAGCCTTATCCTTATCGCTCCCCCGCAAGACTACCCCGCCAATCGGAGCACCTCGTCTCATCTCAATATTCTCGTCACTCCAGAAATTTCTCGCGCCCTATCTGCCTCGTCGATATCAAGGCCTAGACGTGCCGCGGCCGGCGCAACATCGGCCCTCCGAGCCGCGATGAACTCCCCTCAGCCCGCGCCGGTCTCGTCCGCCTGCGGCCGGTCTCCTCTCCGCCGACAGCTCCATCAGCTAGGCGTCTTCTTCGCCGGCGCCGGATTCCTCGCCGCCTCCATCGCCGTCTCCCGCCGGGCCGTCATCCGCCGTCGGCTGGAAGTTCTACCCGCCTTCCACACGTCTAATCAGCACGCGCCTCTCGCCGACGCCTCGGACCGCTTCGGGCTCGCCACCCAGGCCCTTGGGCTCGCCACCCTCAACGTCTGCAGCTTCGGTATATTCCTCACCGGTGGCATCGCCTGGGCCTTCGATCTCTGCTCCGTCGCCGAGCTGCGCCATAGGACCCAGGAGGCTCTTCGTCGCCCTGCCGCCAGCCTCGACCCGGAGGCGGAGCGGGAGATGGAGGAGGCCATGGCGTCGCTGCTGCAAAAGTTCGGCTTGGACGCTACCCTCCCTGATAAGCCCGCCGACAGACGCCCGGGAGACGACGTGTCTACCAACAAGTCATGACGCTCGCCACTGGCCTTGCCGCCCTCAACAAGACTCTGAACTGTCGACCTCCACCGGCAAACTCATAGGCACTCACGTCGGCGTGTCTGCAGATTTGAGCGCCGTCTTACTTTCTTATGACTGTCCTCAATACTCGTCTCCTTGACCATCTGTCTGGTCATGTTCCCAAACTACAAGTCTCGGTAATGCAAGCTCGCGCATGCCCAAGGCTGCGTGCGCCCTGCACGGCACAACCAGCTCCAAAGCAACTTCGGCTTCGGCTCCTTGTCCTGTTGGCGAACAGCAAAGCTCACACATCGCATCCTCCGTTACCCAGAAAATGTGCTCTATAATTCAAGACGCTAGATACAGGGGCTGCCGTTGCCGGACAGGCTTCAAAACCACGCGCCAGTCGCCTGCCCAAACCACCCCAAACAGGGGAATCAACACTTTCGCCGTGCGCTTGACGTGACACTGGGAGCCGCCCACGTCGTGCAACTCAAGTGGCACCGAGAGGTATTACCAGGTGTCCACGTGCAATGTAGCGAGCGGTTGGGGCCGGGTGACGGAGCCCTTCACCACTCGTCTTCACCGTCACTGGCTCTCCTTGGCCTTCATGTTCCTCTTGAGCTCCTGCAGCTCCTCCAAGCCCTCAAGGCTGCTTCTGCGACCCCAATTCTTCGGCTGCCTCTTTAGAAAGGCGCCGACGGCGCCGAGGTACCCCTCGTGCCGCAAAAAGTAGGCCTGCTTCGAGCCCTTGCTCCAGAACTTGATGGCGTAGCTCAGCGTGTTCATCGTCTGGCGGTGTCCGCGGATAAAAGATCCCCCAAAGTATATGTCGGACAGATTGTGGATCTGCGACTGCAGATAGGCAATGTGCCCGATATTGTTAGAGATGGCATACAGTAATGACCGCGAGATGTCGCCGTCGCCAAAGTCGGGGGTGGGTGAGTTGTCAACGTCGGGAGTCGAAGAGTGGCCAGTGTTGGAAGTCGAGGAGTCGCCAACGTCGGCTGCGGAGGCCTCGGCGGCGCTCTTGAGCCGGAAAACCTTGCCAAACGAGGAGGCGATGGCGGTGCTCTTGAGGCCGATCTTGCCGTAGTCGGTCCCATAAATGTCCCCCACGAGCATGTCGACCTTGGCATTGTCGCCGCGGCCGGCCAGGTCCAACATGTCGCCAAAGGTGCGCGCACCCGTCAGCAGGGAGAGCAGGCCCCAGAGCGTGCCGCCCCCAAGAGAGGTTCCGCCGACTCGCTCGTAGGACCGCTGTCCGGTGACCTTGAGGAAAGACACGCCGGAGCCGATGTTGACAAGCAGGTACGGATAGATGCGCTCACGAGGGCTGACGAAATGCATGGGGTCCGCATCGGAGTAGGTGAAGACCTCACGAGGAATCTCGGTGATGAAAAAGTCCAGGCCTGGCCAATGGGCGTTAGCATCGCAGTCGGGGCAGAGGGGTCGTGAACGGCTGACCGATTATGAGGCACTCCATCTCATCCTCACGCAGTACGTCGACGCCGAGCGCGTCGCGGATCTTGTCGTAGAATTTGTAGGCGCCGCCCCCCGTCGCCATGACGCACAGCTCACCAGGCCGGGAGCCGTTGAGTTCGAGATGCTCGTCGCGTAGGTGCTTCATGAGCTGGACGCAGTCGTCGACGCGGTCAGTCTCAAAGTTCTGGAAGTTTAGCCGGCCACCGGGTTCGGTCGAGTGTGCTTCGCGTGAGAAGTAGACGAGCTTGATGAGGGAGCCGCCGATCTGTGACAGGATCCGTCAGGGGGAAGAAGACGACAGGCGGAAAGAGCAAGGGACGAAACTTGCGTCGATGGCAATGTGGCTCACGACAGCCGTGTGGTTGGGCAAGCGGATGTCGCTCGTCTCGCGGCGTGTCGGACTGCCGCTGCCGCTGGCCTGAATCCGGCCGGGCGCGGGCGAGCACGTCTCGGCATCGACGATGAAGGCGCCCTTGACGTTGATCTTGACGCTTCCGGGCCTGGTGATGGTGTTGTCGATCTCGTCCATCGAAGTCCTGGTGCCCATGGACCGGCCTGCGGCGCCCTCGTCGTTGTCCTCGACAGCGGGAGTCATGGCAATGGACGACGCTGGATGCGTTGGCGCATTGGCGTAGGCTGGCTGTAGCGGGGACCGACTGAGGGCGAAGGAGGCCCCAAGTTTTACGAGGGAGAGAAAAGCATGCGGGCTTGTGTGACGACGGGCAAAAGAATGTGAAGATGGCCGAGGTTGGTAGGTCTAGGTTGTGCAGGTTGTGGGCAATGGCATGCTCGGGAGGTTCGTTTGAATAGGTAAGTCGTGACGTAAGCTCGGTGTATCTCGGCTAACAAACAATAATAATAGCCGGGGTGTAGCCAAACTTCAAAAAGGGGGCAGATTAGTTAGCGCGTCTTCTCTATAACGTCGCCTCTCTGTCTGGTCCCGTCAGCATCCATCTGGCTGCATGCGTAGCGCTCATGTCGTAAGGCGGAGGCATCGCGGCAGTATATCTTGACATAGGCATCAGGCGGAGGCACTAAGCAGACTGGAGGCAGGCATCATGGCAAAGGCTGTCCGTCTACATGCAAGGACTGCCGCCACATCACCATCATACCATATGACTGTACGCACCTACTGTCTCTGCCCGTCTCTGCCTGCATCTTCAACCATTCTACGGACCGTAATACTTAGCTTGCCGACGCAATCGATATTGGTGACTATCTTGGTAGAGAAGACGAATACATACAATGCTGCAAGCGACTCCCTAAACAACCAGGCTGTTACACCTCTTGCATATGTATTCATCATTGGCCATCTCCCCCTACCTAGGAATCTGAAGGGGGGATGTTGTCGAGAAGTGCTGCATCACTACTCCATGAAAGCTCGCCTTCTAAGCGCCTGATTCGCTCCACTTGCAACGAGCCCCTCGGCGTGATCTTGTAGGGAAACGGTAGCGGGTGCCTGATCAGCCCAGGCGTCACCTCGAGCTTCGCCTCCAATTCGTTGCCCAACTCGTCCACGGCTTTGCCAATGTTGAACATGGCCAGCGTACAGGCTACTGTCAGGAAGAGGCTCGCTTCCGCAAAGTATCGCCCGGGACAAACGCGGCGTCCAAATCCGAAGGTGACGGCGGACGGATCAGCTTCTTTACCGGGACCCAGATGTCGTGCTGGATTAAAGGTCCCCGGATCTGCGTAGGTTTCTGGATCATGGCACATGGACCAGATGACAGCTATCAAGGTAGATCCCTTGGGAATCCTGTGGCCGTCTTGGACGACATCTTGGGTTGTAACGTGTGGTACTCCCAATGGCGTAACGGGGCTCCAGCGCAACGCTTCCTTGACTATGGCGTCGATATACGGCAGGTTATCCTGGTCGTCCATGGTGGGGAGTCTTCCAGTGCCAATCACTCGATCAACTTCCTCCTGGCCCCTGGTCTGGGCCTCGGGAACCATGACCATGGCGAGAAAAAAGACGGTCAGGGTGCTTACGATGGTGTCAGCGCCAGCGAGGAACAAGCTTCCCGCAGCCCCTTTGATGATGGTCTCATCATCGGGACTCAACTGTCGTCCGCGGCCGCTCAAATCATTCATCAGGCGCGACACAAAAGACTCTTGCCGACTGCCGGCCGCCATTTGACGTTGAGTAAAGACATAAGGGATCTCTATCATCTGTTTCGCCAACCTTCTAAGACTTCGAGTCGTCTTTTTGAACTCGGTGCCGGGCAATCCCTCTGGTATATGCTTCATGGCGGGAAAAATGTCCACCAAGTGACCCATTTGCGCGAACGCTGCCGCAATTGAGAGGGCTGTCTCCTCCGCGAAGTCGGTGAGGGCGTCTTTGCCGCTCGCTGAATAGCCGTACGTCATTTTCAGAATATTCGCACTTGCGCTTCTGCGGCAGTTTTCAGCCCACGCAGAAGCAGGTCGACAAGAAGACAGCAACATACGTTCTCAAGTGCCTCATGGCCTCTTTCGGTCCGTCTAAAAGGCGTACAAGGAACCTGCGCACCTCTGCCTCTACGGTGGGATATAGCCGAGACGAGACCGCTGGCGTGCCTATCATCTGGTGCATGAACTTTCGACCACGGCGGTAGTTGGCATCGTATGGTTGGAAGGCCGTGAATCTATCCAGCTTACACATCTTGATGGCAAACTCGGCGACCGGACGTCCCGACGTCACGCTCGACTTCTTGTGCAGAAGATCATGTGCCACACGGCGGTCATGAATAAAGACTATAGTGTTTCCCATGACGGTCAGGGAGCTGATGGGGCCATAAGGCTTCGTGCATTTGATGTAATGCGCAACTGGATCCGACCCCTTTGGCGGGAGGCTGAGGAGATTCCCAATCAATGGCAGTGGTTTTGGCCCGGGCGGAAGGCTGGGACGAGGAGCCCTTTGGAGATATTGAAGACCGACGAAAAAGCATAGAAAGAGGAAGATGATGGGGTAGTACTGAACTGTTGAATCTGTCATGGCTGAAGCCGAGTTCCGCGTGTAAAGTTGGGAGAGAGGAAAAGCGACCGCTCGACGATAGGGCTGGTCCAGTGCCTTATAACTCGTGGCTGGAGAAGAGGCTATGCAACGTACGCAACACCGAACTGCAAAGATGTGCAGGTGAGATTGGGAGACAACTAAGGGACAAGTGTCAAGACGTAGGGGTGAGCTGTCAGTCCTTACATTTGTCCCGCCCTACTACCCGGCCCATAAGGCCACCGGCTTTGAAACCCATGATGCAGATGCAGATTTGGCTCGTCCTTTACTACACACCTGGGACCATCTGTTACCCACCACCGTTGATGAGCAACTATGAGAAGCGGCTGAGTAGCATCGCAAAAGTGCCACTGCCTGCACGCTTTTGATCTGACCAATCGATGTGATGGATGGCTTAGAGCGCCGTGTCATTTGACGCCATTTGACTTCTCACTTCTCGACACGAGAGAGGTGGGTGTTGGCGTCAGCGATAGGGCAGACACGCTGACGCTGAGACACTCACTGTCTCTGTATCATTGCTTCTCGTTGAGTTGCCGTCTTGTGTTTTGTCTCTTTCCAGCCGTGACGGCTTTCGATGTGTCGAACTCCGGGGTACACACTTACACACTCACACTCACACTTACACTCACACTCACGCACACACACATACACACACACATACACACACACATACACACACTCACACTCACACTCACACTCACACTCACACTCACACTCACACTCACACTCACACTCACACATACACACACATACACACACGAACTCGGCGGCAGACCCGTTTTTCCGGACCGGCCGGACTAATCACACGTGTCAGACAAACCCCGGATCGCCCCGACTAGGAAATAGGAAATAGTCGCCTAGACGTGCCGGACCGGTCTCGCCGTCAGTCAGAGTCAATTGCAGGCACTGGACAGCAAAAGTGTCCGACCGTGAATCACCCTATCTGATTTACCTTGTTTGTTTTCCCCGGTCGTCTTTTCCCAGGTTTTTCATGCTACGAGAAGTTGCTCGATCCGGTAATAGCCTTGGCGACCCCTTCAACAGTGGCGGCATAACAGCTATCAAAACTCATCTCTTGGGCCATTTGCCGTCTGCTACTTTCTCAACCAGGATTGTTACCGTATCTGCCAACAGTTTTTTGGTCGAGAAGCCGAGGCAATGAACGGTTGGGTGCGTGCAATGCGGCCCCATGTCATGAATGGAACCGACTCCGCCTCTCCAGGACCATGTGCGCTACGTACGTCGGAGGAAAGAGGGGACTGAGGTGCGAGCTGTAAGACATGCTCACGAAAGGCGACTGGTCCAGAGGACAAGTCGGGATGAATAGGAGTTTCAGATAAGAAGGATGATAGGGAATGGGAAAGCTGATAACTGACGGTGCGGAATACGAAGTGAGGAAGCTGACAGGCGAATGGCGACAGGTCTTGAATCCCGTCTTTGACTTGCAGCATGTTTGATACCGGGGTTAAGATGCCGAATGCCCAACTCGACGTATGTACATGGACGATAAGCGGATCGACACTCTCAACCTCACCCCAACAATTCTTCAAGTTCAGACACTCGAGGTAGGTGCTGACAAGTCAGTTTCGGTATGGTTAAGAGGCTCCTACACGGGCATCAATCAAAACGCCTAGCTAGCATCATTCGTTCCGTCTCTCGTCTCGTCATGGCCCAACAGCAACAGCTCAATATTTCAGAAGGCAGGGTTTCAGAACAGGTTGCCGGCCGGCACGGCGACGAAGATGGCCGTCAGCAGTCCTCCCAGAAATAGCGAAGCCAGAATAGACTGGACGAAGATGGTGTCCTGGATCTGGCGCAAGGCAGGCTCCTGGATCCAGACCTCGCGATCGAAGATCTTGCGGATGACATTGCGCTTCTCGTATTTCACCACCCACGGCTCTTCTTCGTAGCTGTTGGAGGAGCTGAAAGAATCGAAGCTGCGTTTTCCCACTTCCTCGCCATCGTCCTGGACGAACAGCTCCCATGGACGGATGTGGCGATGATGCATGCCGTGAAGCACCACGCACATGCCTTTGTACGCCGCCACGAGGGTGCTGATGCCCAAGACGAAGGGCAGGGCAACCAGAGCACGATAGCCCCGTCCTAGCCGGCTCAGACTCATGATGATGCCGATGAGGAAGCCGGCCAGGATGAGGCCGACGCCGAGGGCTCGGGCGAAGAAGACGCGGGCCGGGTTGCCGTTGCAGATGGACCATCGCACAAAGTTGGGATGAGCCTGTCGCCGCAGTGACGCGTCGACGGTCGAGAAGAGTGATCGGAGCGCTGTCGGATGCGTCGTGTGTGATAGCGCGTGCACGGCTGCCTTGAGCTCCCACGATGCCAGGTTGAGCTGACGCGGAGCCCCGTCCATGATGTACGTGGCCATGACGCGGTCGATTTCATCACGGAACGGCTGGATGGTGACTTTTTTTTTTCGTATATATCCCGGTAAGCCAGAGTGGTCAAGGAAAAGGTACTAACTGATGCGAGGCCACTTACAAGGCTGTCTGACACCGGCGGACGCGTAGGCACTGGCTGCTTGCGACCTGTAACTGGAGCTTGCGGCTGAAGGAACACTACTGGTAGGCGCCGTGGACAGAGATGTTCGGTCCTCGGTGACGCTGTGGGAGCTACGAGGAGGCGTGTTGAAGGGGTTCGAGCCCGAGCCCGAGCTCGCCTTCTCAAAGTCGGTTCCCTTGAAGACTTCTGCCGCCGCCTGCCGCTCTGGACGTAGCTTCTCGGCGTTGACCTTGCGGATTCGAGCCACGACGTCGTCCTCCATGGCCTGTGTCCAGATAGGGGCGAGCCCGATGTCGGCCGTCTTGGCCGATTCAAAGCGTTGGACATAGTCCTTGTACCACAACCAGAACTGCAGGTTCTCGGCTGCGTGCTCGATATAGACGAGGTAGTTCATGAAGTCGCGCACCGTCATCGGCTGAAGGCTCATCAGAACAAGCTCTCGACCCAGGGGGGGTGGTGGGTTTTAGCCACTTACAGGACAAGTGCCACCATTCATAATCTTGTCAAAGGCTAGGGAATCTGGGATGCCTGCCGAGCAACCAGACGTGCCGGATCGGATGGAAGCGGCTTCCTGGGAGCCATCACGACTCGGGGGTGCGTCCACATGCTTGGGACGGGTGTAGGCGAGTGAAAAGAGTCTCCCCATTGTCGTCTGCCTGCCTACGAGGGACTGTATACACAGACAAGAGCTGAGGAGCAACGAGTGTAGTGGAAGACGGAAGAAGGTAAGAGACAGTGGCGAATTGGGATGAGGACGATGTCGGATCACACACGGAAACAGAAGCGGAACGACATTGGGCCTGGCCTTTTTTAAAAAGAAGGAGGCTGCCGAAGAAACAAGGAAAAGGGGGGGGGGGGT
>LAZP02000343.1:0-22140 GCA_001272575.2 Ophiocordyceps unilateralis | reverse complement strand
TTATCTTAGCCTAGGGCTAAAGGAGATAGGCGCTCCTAGCGTTTAATAGAGGTTATAGCTAGTTAATCGCGCTATAGAAATAACGCTCCTATAGCGTCGTTCTTTTTATTACGTCTTAAGAAGTATCGCTAGTAGGAATGTAAAATTACTACTATATAGCGTCCTATATAGGGTATTATATAGGAGCCGTAAGGCGTATTATACGGTTATATAGTATAGGGATATTAGTAAAGAAGAGGTATTATAATATAACTAGCTAAGAGAGAGGGAAGAGAGGCTAGAAGAGGGGAAGCCTAAAGGGCCCCTCTAGATCCCACGTGACTATATACACGTGACCGCCTCTTAACACATGTAGAGAGGCTTTTCCGGAGAGACGGTGATTTTACCGCTTGAGTGCAGCGACGGCACCTGGGTCTTGAACCTTTTTATTATGTAGGTGCTTTGGGAAGTATCTGAATGACCATGTGGTGAACCTCTTCAAGCTACTGACTGGCAGGAGCATTCCGGGACTGATTGTTGACGTACAGTCCAAGGAGATGCTGCTGCTCGATGTGCGTGCAGGGCACAACCAATCGATACAGGAGTGGCGACACAGGACTCAAAGTCGCACAAAGAAAGGACGAATCCGCATCGAGTCCCCGGTAAGCGACTGCTGCCTAGACATCACCAATAGGCTGCCATTTCATTCCCCCATCTCCGCGTCTAAGCCTTGCCAGCAGCCAACAACAGTAGCGTTGGGCCGTTCGGGTCCGACTGAATGTGGAAGTGTAAGCTGAGTTGCGGCTTCACGCGAGTGGCTACCAAAGGCGAGACGAGTATGTCAGAAAAAACATTTCATGCAAGTGTTTGGTTCAGCTGGAGGTGACGGACGGGGGGTGTTCAGGGTTCAGATAAAGGGGAGAAGCCGATAGCCAGCAACGGGCGTCTTCTGTTTCGACGCCAGTCTCTTCCTGCAAGTCAGTCATGCCAGAGACAACTACAGTGATGGATAGAGATCATCACTCGCATGTAGTACGTCTCCTCGCACAAACCTCTCGTTCCCAGAGGGCGGCCAACGAAGCGGGTCCCGGGTCGAGCACTCAGCGGAAAACATCATGCCGAACAACCCATGCAGTATGATTTCACCACGCCGTCCAAGTCCGTCCTCCGAAGAGGCATCGTCGTCATCCGCGCCAGACGCACACTACGGAATAGCGGCTGCAACATGGCTGATGCGTCGTATGGGACAGTATCGAATGCTTCGACTGGTGATGCCAGGACAGCTTTTGATCTGCTTTGATGGCCCAACCAGGCATCAGACCAAACAAAGTCCGCAGTGGTGAAGAAACTAGCGAAGCAACCGCATGATCGTCCTGGCCGCATCGTCGGCCCGGCGAAGCGGCCCGAAGAGACGCCATCGTCGATCCTTGGCTGACCTTCCCGACCCAGGTAAGTGTTGGTCCCTACTCTCTGATTCGAGTGCTTGGAGCTGTATCGCCCTCGTGTCCAGTCCGGCCGGTCAAGCCCCATGCGCCCCCGTTGGCCCGACTGAAGCCCGGCAGGCCGCCCCTCTCCTCTTCCGGTTCTAAGACCGTGATCGTGACTGCGGCCGGTTGCGCCCGCGCCGGATCGGCAGACGCCAGAGGCACCAGCGGCTGCGGCGCCCGGCCCATGGCGTGCTCCCTCCGAGCCGCCTTTTTGCCCCGCGTCGCCGGGTTCGCGATCCTGAGTCTACCGCTCGAGTCCGAGGCCTGTCGGTTTGGTATCTGCGCCTCGGCTGGCTTAGCTACTGCCGAGGCGCGTCTGATCTTCGTCTCGTCTCTGTCTCGGCCTTCTCTCGTCGTCTCGTCCCGGTCATCGACGTCTCTCGTCCTTGCCTCCCCCTTGCCCCCATTAACAACCCTCGCCACATCTTCCAACCCCGCCCTCGGACAGCTACCAAAAGCAGACCAGTTCGATGTCATAGCAAACGCCGTCGGCACCACCGCCTCAGCCTCGGCAGAAGATAAAAAGCCAAAAATCTCCTTACTCTTGGTGCTCTTCCGCGCAAGCCTCTCGATCCGCGGGCCCTTGCTCTGCAACTTCTGCCGGCCGCGCCCGGACGCTGTGGTGGACCGAGAGTCGCCGCACCGTCTGCTGTTTCGCGCCGGCCTCTTCGGGGTCGGAGGCGTATCGTCACTGCTGAGATCTCTATGGAGAGGCGGAGAGGCGTCGTCACTGCTGAGATCTCTATGGAGAGGCGGAAAGTCGTCGTCACTGCTGCTCACATCGACGAAGCCGCGTTTCCGTCGGCGATGCACGGCTATCACGTCGCTTTCGCTGCTTGAATCGGCGGACGAAGAGGGCGCAGCGCGGCAGGGAGACCGGGTCTCAGTCTGTCGTACATGCTGTTCGTCCAGCACAGCACGGTGCGTCTGAGGACTCCGAGCCACCTTTGTAGACAGTCTATTTCGAACCGGCGAAGACTGTCTGCTCTGCCCCTGCTGGTCAGACATCAGCATCAAGCCCCTTCTCTGCCTCGACCTGATGCGCAGTTCAGCCCGCCGTCCGACCTTACTGGGCAAGGGACCTGCGTCAGGGAGGGTCGTCTCCTTGCCCCTCTCCGCCTGGGCCTGATTGCCTGCCGTAGGTGCCATTTGGGGGTATGTCGTTGCATGAACCCGATTATCTTGTGCTCCGTCCGTTTCCGAGACGTCGGGAATGGCTTGTGCCTCGTCTGATTGTCTGATATCGGGGGTAGCTTTTTGTGCCTCGTCCACCGCAGCCTTTCCTCCTTCATCCTCGCATTCTGCGTCGTCACACCCCAGAGGTTCAGCCGGCTCGGTCGACGGCACGATAACTAGCGGAAGCCCGTCCACGTCGCTGTCGGTGTTGCGCCTAGGCTTGGCCTTTTGCCGAGAGTCATGAATTGAGGCAGCACGATCCACATCAACGACAGGCCCGTTTGAGGTATGCGTCGACTTCTCCAGCGTCTTTCCGCGAGGCTGATCCCGTGCCATGGTATTGTTGTGGGCGACAGGTCCGTTCAAAATTTGCTTCGACTTTGTTAACGTCTCGTCGAGTATTCGAGACTGCTCCAGCGGCAGCATCTTGTCCTCGTCATGAACCGTATGAGCGAGAGGTCCCACCAAGGCATTACCCGACCTCTCCGCCAACTTCTCACGCACTCGAGGCGGGCCGTCCAATATCATCACATCTTCGTCGTCGTTCCGAGGCATATTCGCAAAGGGTCCATTCGGGCCACGTGCCATTTCGGTCGTATTTTTCTTCTCGCGTCTTGGAGGCAGATCGCCCAGCACCGTGATATCGTCATCGTTGTTGCGAATCGCATCGCATACGGCTCCAGTCGAGGCATTCGCCATCTTTTCCGCCGAGTTCTTGCGAATTGGTGGCTGATGCTTAACCGCCATATTGCCGTCCTCGTGAATCGTATCGGCCCCGCGGCCATTCTTCCCCATCTCCTCCCGCAATCGCGCCGAGCCATCGTCACGACTCTTCACCTTCACTCCAGCCCGCCTCTTCATCGGAAAGTCAGCCGAAAGCGTCAGTCGAGTACCAAACAAGCTCTTGGCAAAACCGCCTCTACTCGGCGGCGAAACGCTCCTCCTTCTCCTCTTCGCCCCCATCGGCGACGCCATCTCCCCCGCCCGCGCCGCCGCCGCCGCCGCCGCCGTTCTCCTCTGCTCAAACGGCGATCTGTCCGGAATGACGGCGCGACCGAGTCCTCGTGCAGGTGTCATCCGCTGTAACGTTGATCGCGAGTTGGGCGTCGCTGCAGCAGCTCGTCTGGAAACTTCCCTCGCCCGCTTATCAACCAAGCCCGAGAGATCCTGCTGCCTAACGCCCACACACTCGCAAACCTGCACCATAGCCGCAGCCCCGTTCTCAAGCTCCATCTCATCGCCCTCCATCAGCGGACCCTCACGCGCGTGCGCATCGCCCACTAGATTTCCGCCGTCGTCGTACACCATGACGCGTCGGTTGAAAGTATGATACTTGAGTCGCCCGTCCTGCCACCGCTTCTGCTTGCGACGAAGGTCGTGCGTGAAGAGGCAGCGGTAGTCGAAGACGGGCGCTGACGTAGGCGCCGCCATCGCCGGTGCGTCGTCGGGCCGACTCACGGCGTGGGACATGGTCGCTGTTGTGGCCGCAAGAGGCTGAGAGGCTGTTGGCGCTACGGCATAGTGCGTGCGAGGTGACAAGCTGGGGAGCGCTCAAGGCCGGCTGGTGTTTTTCCAGGCGACTGGCGATCGTTGGTGAGTCTATCTGCGTCTCTGCACGCGATCCGGGCCTGACGCGAGGACGCCAGGTCATGTGATGGCATTCCCTTCCGGGTCACGTGTGGCCCGTTCGCTTATGAGGAAGTGAGCCACAAATTAATGCATGCATATCGTCGCATTAGTGCTGTATAAGCCTGCCGTGCCAGCATGATGCGGCACGGCAGATCAACGACAAGTCAAACAACATCATGACACCGATGTAACCATGCCTACATATCTGGGGTCGCTCAACAGCTGGTTAAGCGACTTGCGCAACAACCGCTCCAAATCCCTACTGACCCAAGCCTAGCCATCAAGGCCTTCTCCTCATCAGCGCCTTCCGCGGAGATACTATGGATACGTGGGAGCAGCACCAGGCTCTTATCTCTAAGGGTATCATGGGGAATATATGCCTCGACCCTCATTCATCGTCTCGATCCCCTGCCCGACAAAACGCCTCGGAAAACCCAACCCATCTTTTGGCCGTTATGCTAACCAGAGCAACGTCGTTCCGAGAAGGCTACCTGTTCTTCAGGCCGCAAAACCAGAGGCTGGAAGGGGGTGAAAGGGAAGGGAGGGGGAGTGGATAGATGACGCGCATCAATCTCCCAAAGCAATCTTCTAAAAACCGTGCCGGAGAAGACAAAAACGAAACGGGGTCCAATCGACCGATCAAACCAGGTGGGTGGATGAGGTTGGGCTTAACACGCCATGTCACGGAGAGTGAGAGGCCATGGCGGTGCCAGCAGTCGTCCTGTGCTCCGCAACCGGCCAGTCGTGCGGCTTGCCGGCCCCGTGCTCGAGGTAACCGACCGCGGCCGGCTCGAGATCCATGGGCGTGACCGGTCCCGGGCTGCCCAAGGGATGCAGCCTCGGTGATGCGGGCCTAAGCGACGACGGCACAGCGAGCCACACGTCCTTGAGGGGCAAGCCGCCGAGCGAGGCGGTGGCGCCACCTGGGGGCTTACCGGCCGTCTTGGCGGATCCGCCCAGTCCCATGGCGGCCTGCGCAATCATGTCGCGTTGATACTGCTGCATCTTGCGCCGCGTCTCGGCCTCGCCTTCGTTGGCTCTTTGCGGGCCGTGTTGCCGTACAGGAAAGGGATCGGCGGCGGGGGATCGAGCTGATCGCCATGGTTGTAAGGAGCCGCCGCGCTGGTGCTGCTCGTAGTTTGAGGGATAATACTTGCCCATGGGCAAGGGGCTATCGTGGAAGCCGGGGGCGAGATACGAGGCGACGGGCATGCTGGCCTGGGCAACGAGCGCGCCGCCGCCGCCGCCGCCGTCCTTACGCTCGAGATGCATGGGGAGCGAGTCCGGGTGTGAGAGCGGCTGATGACGGGCGAAAGCCGCGTCTTGGTGAAAGGGATGAGGACGATGAACGCGACCCTTTGGGTCCTCGTGCATGGGAAAGTAGCCTCTGTGGCCGGGTCAGTCTCTTGGTCCCGGCATGGACAGACGGGCAACTCACCCGGGTAAGTCGCCGCGCGCAGAAAGAGGCTCCGGCGGCGTGTTGACGGATGTGCTATTGAGCTTCCGGATCTTGGGCAGCTCGATGGCGATAGGACGGCTATTACCAGGTCGGGGCGATACAGCGTCTTGTCGGCCTGGAACAGGAAGTCAGCCATCTATGTATAGAAACAGCAAAGTGGAGGGGAAAAGGCAAAAGAGGGCCAAGACTCGTGGTGAACCGCGGGCTGCGCCATGACGAATGGCGTGGGCTGCCATGACACCCTTTCGCCGAAGGCCGGAGAGCCCAAGGCGGGGGGGAGGGGGGCTGGCCTTTGGTTGGCTCTGAATCCCGGAGGCGGGCGGGGTTGCGGCACCCAGATCGGCAAACACTTGATGCTTGAGGTGACGCTGCGCGTGATGCTCCCCCCCTCGCTGCCTCTGGCTACCCATTCCACGACGAGGGCGTGAGACAGCAAGTTTGGAAAAAAAAAAAAAAAAAAAAAAAAACTGACCCGGGTGGCTCTCCGGCACCGGAGAGTAGACGACCTCGCCAGCCTCGTCGCCACCGCTCGTGTTGGAGGCTATCGACACTTCCGAGGAGTTGGACAGGGTACGAGCGGGCATCGTCGGACGACGGTAAGGCGAAAGGTAGGCGGGAGGCGGTTTGAAGGAGCGAGCGAAGCTGGCCATGATGATAGACAAGTCGGAACTGTAGATTTGTTTCGACAAGACGGATCGAATGGAATTGTCCCAGCCCTCGGGTGGCGTGGGCGGCTCAAGCCAAGATATGCCGTCGTGGGGACGATGCCATCAAAGACTGGATTGCCCGTCCCCGATTGGCGGATCAAGCGCGATGTTGCTGCTGCGTCCTTGTGGCTGGCTACCCTTTCCCCGACGAGGATGAGGCTGAAGCGGGGGGGTGGAATAAGAGAGGAAAACTCACGAACCGGCAACAAAGGCAAAAATCGTCGAAGAAAAAAAGTATCGACCAGCAACAATGAGGAACAAGCGCCGTCCAGCTTGTTTTAAGAAAAAAAAAGAAGACCGGATGGAACAAACGGAACAGAAGAAATCCTGACCGACCAATGGGATGGGTCCCTCCCCGTCTGCTCAGGGGGCAGCAAGGGGAGGATGGGGGGGGGGGGGAGCCCCAAGGGTTCGGGCCTCTCTCCCGGGGGGTTTAGGGCGTGCACGACGCTGGAGAAGGACCCCGCCTACCAGCAACAATAGACCCCGCCCATCCCGGCGGCCAGTGACGGGTGCCCAGCACTGGAGAGCCCTGGTTCAGGCACCGGCGCCACCGGCGGTCCCACTGACGGGGGGGGGGAAGGGGGGGCATTGAAGCCAAACCCACCCACTGCCGAGATGATGGTTGAATTCCAGCTAGGGCGGAGGTATCTCGTGTGTGCGGAGGCGCACGCCAGGATACGCAGCTCGCTATCTGCATTGGCACTATCTACAGGTACCGAAGGAAGAAAACCCCGCCTGCAGCGGCTCAACGGATCAGCCCTCACCTCCCTCCTTCGAGCCCCACGTCCGCAGGCTTGACGCGGTTATCCATTTTTCCCCGAATCGGGATGTGGCGTGGGTTTTGAATGGCGAATCATGTCTAAGAGGAAAACAAAGGGCTGAGAAACTGGATTTTTTTTTCTCCTATTGTTTGTTAATCTTTGACCTTCGTATTCCCTTCTTTTTTTTTTCCCCCCCGTATCAACGTTCCAGTTGCCAGTGTCTAGTAGCAATCGAAGCAAACACCGGTTCCGCCGAGAGCCAAGCCAACCCACTACTCGGCCCGTGCAATCTCCCAGCGACGAGTCGATCAAGGCAAATGCGTGTTTCACATAACATTCGCGCCCACCGCAACAATCGAAGGGTGAGCGAGGCTAAAAACTTTGGTTGTTGTTTTTTTGTCGCCTAGTCTTTAGTCTTTGTTTGCAAAGAGAGCCATTGGAAGGAACATGCAAAATTCACACATCCCGATAGACGTGGAATCAATTCTAGTTCGCGCAATTCATGAACAAGGGCAAGGGGAGTGGGGGGGGGGGCGGGCAAAGGAAACGATAGAGTCGCATCAATCCCGTCAGAGGTCGGACTGGCGGCCCGCTCTGCCTTGACCGGTCTTCACCCCATCCATGCCGCAGTCAGATGGCCACAGTACGAATCCCTCCCGTTTCGCCTCGTCGGCCCGTCCGGGAGATGCGGAGATGGGAGAATGCATCCCTCAACGAACGTCGCTTTCTGTTATTCTCACCACAGTGCGGCACGCTTAATTGTTGTCTTGTTATGAAAGGAGCGGCAAAGCCTCGAAACGCCGGGCCACGGGACCCGCGACGTCACCCCCCCTCCTCCCCCCCCGAGCGCCGGCGTCTCCAAGGATCCGCGCCGGACCTCGAGCCGGCGTCCAGATAGCAATCCGCTTCCGCTCACCGTACTTGCCGTTCAACGTCATTTCGAATTTCACGTTTAACCGACTGCTATTAGGGCAATGCAACATGCTCACGGATAGGAACGAGTCTGTGTCTGGTCCACCAGGTCCGCATCAACCGTGACCGCCACCGTAGAGGGCGCTCGACTCCTTTTCTCTCTCCTTCTTCCCCCACCCCCCCCCCTTCAGACCGGGACGCGCATGATGATCGTCGGTCAAACGTAGGCTCGGCCGGTAAATCGCGATCGTCTATCGCCGCGCGTCCACCAGTAGCCACACAGCGATATGGCAGAGACGAGCCACAGCAGCGCGCTGACCAGGTCGAACCACACGGCCACCTTCATGTGTCTAGTATGTTGGTCGCTTTCAGAATTGCCATACCCCTTTTTGATGTACATCTGCCGCTCGTTCACATCAGCCTTGCGACACGGCGAGAAACACACACACACACACACACAACACAACACAACACATATGAGATGTTGACCCACCGAGCCGAAGACGCCAAAGACGGCAATCCATAGGATGAACAGCACAAGGCTCCAGCTAGCGGCAGGTACGTTGATTCGATGGAGCGTCTTGGGCACGGCATAAACCAAGCACGTGACGGCAGAGAGACCGCCAACGACGATGGCATAGACCTAGGCGATTGATGAGCATCATCGTGTCCCAAATATGGCACCCTCACTCACCCATTTCGAGTCGTGCGTGTACCCGACGCGCAGATCGTGTCCGTACAGGCCACAGACAACTAGAGCAGCGATGAAGCAAGCGGCGTGCAAGACGGCGGCGAGGATGGCGTGAAGCTGCATAGTTGCGATCGTCGAGAGTGCGATGGGAAGGGAGAGTGAGTGACGGATTTAAAAAAGAGAGATACTGCCAGCTACTGCGAAAAAAAAAAAAAAGTTGCCGGCTGCAGTTGCTTTTTCCTCCCCCGCGAATCACATGGACCGACATGGACGGACCGGCTCATTTCGCGAGCAATCCCTTGCCCTGCTTAATTTGCGCCGATGATGTCACATTCGCGCCTATTCGCGCCTGCCCAGTGGCTGCGAGCCAGCGCCCTAGTTGGTTCCTTGGTCCGGCATTTCTCCCTCCGTTCACAACACTCTACTCCCCTCAGACTCCTCTGGCTGCTCAGAGCTTGTTGGCCCGTCTCCGAGCGTCTAGCTGTCGTCCCTCGTCACCGATGAGGAAACAACGGAAATCATGATAATCCAACAGAGGAGGCGTCAGCAATATGGGGGCTGCTTGCTTTCTGCTTTCTTCCACTCGGCACAGCCTCTTCGCAATCCTCCACCGCCACGACACATCCGTCTTGCGTCTCCGGTCCAACTTAACTCCCACTTCACTCTAGGCCACTGATCAAAGTTGGCAGCCTTGGAGTAAATGTCCCATCGCCACGGCACGCCGCCCTCACCTGGGTGCCCTTTTCGGTTATCTGCTCCGAGCTCGCTTCCGGCTCACCGACCAAGTCGACAGCCTCGTTTCTTTTCCAATTCCTCCCTGACGCCAGCACAGCCTTCCTGAATGTATGTGCCTGCGCCGAGCCTTGCGCGCCTGACGAACGATGTCGATGCTGCCCTTGCAGAAAACGATGCGCTCCTGAAGGGAGGAAGGCAACTGGACGCCTTACCGACCCATTGTCCCGTCACCGAGTTGACCGCGGTTTCTGCGACGCTATCGGGCCAATTCGGCGTGCTTTGCTTGGGGGGGCTTGGCTTCGGTCGACGGCACCGCCTCTTCCTGTTCGCCCTGAACGCGTTGGCGACCAGACATGGCAGCCCTCAACTAGGCAGCTGGCGGAACAGCACAATGAGAGGATAAAGAGCTGTTCTCTCTGCAACTCCATCGTCTTCTCGTACTGTTTCCTTCATCTTCGAATCTTGTCAAGTTGGAGCTTCGTCTTTGTGTCTTCTTCCGTCGAGCTTCAACTCTCTCCCTCAACAACTGCTTCAACCATGGGCGCCCCTTCCACAACCAGCAATAAGGCACGCCCCAGCGTCTGGCAATGCGTACGATCCCCTCCCCCCCCTCCCCCTTGTCCCCAAATTTCCCACAATCAACAGATGCCAACACGCCTCAGTGCCGCTGCGCCGGCGGCTGGTTCTCCGTTAAGCTCGACGCCAGCTGCCCTGTCTGCCTCCGCTACCGCTGCATATACTGCACCTACGCCGTCAGCCATTGAGAGAGCAGGCCGTCGCAGCCGACCTCACGACTCAGACTTGAGTCTAAACGTGTGACGCAAATCTTTGGTTGGCGGCCATCTTGCGTCGGGCGAGCAGTGACGTGGCTTGCGAGCACGTTAGAGAGATGTGGAGGCCTCAGCGGCGAAAATGTAATTATCCAAGTGTAAAGCGAAGACTTAGGAAAGGAAGCAGACAGGAGCCCAATACGTTGATTGTTTGTGGTCCACGTGAGCCTCTCAGCATGCGCCGGCGGCCTCCCGGCTGCGGCTCGCTGCCTGAGCAGAGGCTCAGCAGCCACCGCTAGGGTCGTTCGCCTCACACCCATAAGCCATGTCCTCACTGTCCCATTCCAAGACCAGTCTCAGATGGATGTCGTCAAAACTGGTAGCAATACCTTTGCTATGTCGTGAGCAGATTCCACTTCTCGGTAGGGACCGAGGTCGGAATCTTGACTTTGCCACGTTTACGATCCTGCAATGGCGCGCCATACCGCCACCCAGTGCCCTTCCTCGATCGGCCAGTTTTGCCAACATCGTCGACACTAATCTCCCTGAAGCGATACTCGAAGCGCCCCTCCTGGACCCTCGTCGTAAGCTGCTCCTCCCGCAGGCGAGCCTTCTCCGTCTTCTTCGCAACCGCCATCTCCTCTTGCATGGCGCGTTCCTGGAAGCGCGCGACGGCGCTGTCCCTGCTCTTGCCGGCCAGGACTTCGCGTTCCATGTCGACGAGGAGGGGCTGCGGGGAGCGCTTGTCGACGGAGAGGAGGCCGTTTTCGAACGCGGCCGCCGCGTCTTCGCGCGTGAAGTGACGAGATTCGGAGGTGGGGGTGAAAACTTGGTGCATCGATGACTTGTGGACGTGGATGTCGTTGATGGGTTCGTGAGGGATATTATTTCCGCCTTTGCGCCACGAGGTCTTGGGCAGCATGCGGAGGACTGCTCTGGCGTAGTGGGTGGCAAGCTGTTTCCCCTGTGGCGTGTCAGCGAGTGCGGTAGTTGTCGGTGTTTGCCAGAGAGTAAAAGGATGAGAGGCAGGTCAGATTAATGTCATTTCTAACCATGGATTGATGTCTTCAAGACTAATCGATTTTTTTTTTTCATATTTCGTCATGTGCCTCCGTCCTCGGCGAAAGGGCAGTCGACTACTCCGCCACTGGCAGAGCAAAGAAAGGAAAGAATCGAGAAAGATTCAACTCACCGAATCAACCCACTTCCTCTCCAACTCTTTCAATCTCACCACCGCAGCAACCCTCCTGACATCGACATTCATCTCGGCCGAAACCGCCTTGAGCGCCTCTCCGTTATTTATCACCTTATCCCAGATGATCTCCCTCGTCTCATTGTCCAGCACAGGCTGGCTGCGGAACAGCGGGTTCAGCGGAAACGGTTGATCCTTCGAGCCGTTGACGTACTGAACGCCTCTGGTTCCCGACTTCAGTAGCTGGCCTTCGTTTGATTTGAGCCATCGATGCATATTGTACCGCACACGTGTCATCCGCCAGAGACACGGCGTCGTGCTGAAGGCCCGCCGCGGTTGAGGGAGCCATCGGGGTTGGGAGAGCGCCGCGTCGGCGACCAGCCATGTTGTCGACGCCGGCCGTCCGCAGAAAATCATCGCGGGCGTCGTGTTTTATGCGCAATGGCAAGTCGGGTGGACTCAAGCATGCTGCCCGCCGCTGAGACGTTGAAGCAGCGGACGTCGTGCTTTTGCTGTGGACTTGGTGGTTTTTTTTTTTTTTACGAGTCTTTTTTCTTCCTCGCTTCGGAGTATCTGTTTCTCCGTTCCCCTACTCGTCCACGCGCCCAGACGGAGCTCATTGATGATGGACAAGACCTCCATCAGCTCTTCTTACTTGGTAGTGCGTTGAAACCAATCGAGAAAGCATCTATGCTAGTTGGAAAGGTGAGATGCCCTCCACGGTATCATATGGTATCGTCCCTACATACATTTCTTGTGAAGGAGACCTTTGCCCCCCTCCCCGGGCAACCGTCTTGCCATCACTCAGGAGGCCTCCTCGATGCCAGTCTTCTGCAAAGCAGCTTCGCCTGCCACGTAGGGAGTGTCAGGAAGGAGACTTCTTTGACACAATCCAACCACGAGCTTCATCGCAGGCCCTTTTTCTACAAGTCATCACCGCCGCCATCCATCTCAAGACGGTGCAAGCGAGGCAGGCCGCGTCTTTTTCGCGGGCTGTAAAGCTGGCTACGTGACGTTGTCCTCGTCGTCAAAGACAAGAAGCTCGTTGTCGAGGGCATGAGATGGATCGGGCCGAACTGACATAACGTTCCGAAGCCGCGTCTCCATCGTCACGTCGACGACGACAGCGAAGACCGATGGCGCCTCGACTTGACCCTCGTCCCCTGGGCCTGTGCCTTCTTCCCCGCCTCCGTCTCCTCGGCCTGTTGGCTAAAGTCCTTCCACTTGCGCCAGCCGTCAAAGTCGATGAGCGCCTGCATGCATCCCCACTCCATCACTTTTCTCTCCAGCCAGACAAAGTTGACGGGCTGTAATCATTCAGCGTTGCCGTATCACATCAACGGGGCTCAGGTGCCTCTCACCTTTGTCAGGAAATCGTTGCAGCCCGCGGCCAGGGCGTCGTGCCTATCGCTCTGCAGCGAGCTCGCCGTCAAGGCAACAATAATGACGGGACTCTTGAACAGCGACGGCTTCTCCAGCCGGTCCTGCTCCTTGACTTCGTCTCCGGTGGTCCCCGTCTCCTCCAGCACGCTGCTCGACGGTGTCGAAGAAAAGATGCCAATCGAGTTGACGCGCTCCAGCCTACGAATCTCCCTCGTCGCGTCCAGGCCGTTCATGACGGGCAGTTGGATATCCATCAGCACGAGATGGAACCCGCCCTTCCTCCACTTGGCCACGGCGTCGCGCCCGTTCATGGCCGTCTGCCATCTAACTTTGAGCCGCTTGACAAAGGCCTCGAGCAGCTTCAGGTTGATGGGGTTGTCCTCGACGATGAGCACGCTGATGGGCGGCACCGCGCCGTTGAGCATGCTGTTAGCCTGCGCGGCCGGGTACTCTGCACTCTTCTTGCCCTTTTTCACCCTTGAGCTGGAGAAGCGGGGTGAGGCGACTCGCGGCGGCGGCGTCACCACCCGCGCTGGCGTCGGCTCCGGGCCGGGACCGGGCGACTTGGGCATCGGCGTCTTGGCTGTTGGCGGGCCGGACTGACGGTCCGAGGAGCTGGAGTGCGTACGCGAGTGCGGTACCCGAGGGGGGAAATGCTGCGCGCCCGTCGTCGTCGTCGTCGTCGCGGTAGTCGTCGGGCCGGCTGTGTGAGCCGCCATGGTGGTGGGTGAGGACGTGTGCTGTCGGGCTAGCCGGGGCCGGTCCGAGCGCTCTCTCTGCAGACGCGGCCTGGCGCCAGAGGCGGATGCTGATGCGGATGCTGATGCGGATGAGGCGGCGGCGGCGGCGGCGCCGGGGGACGACATCGGAGGCACGTGGCCGGGGCCGAAGACGGCCGTGGGGTGATGGACAACCACGGGGTGGGGGACGACCACGGGATGAGGAACAGCGCCGTTGGCTGAGAGCGTGACCGGAACCGAGTGCGGCAGCCGGGGAGACGGCGCCGTCACAAGGGGCGGAAAGTAGCCCTCTCCGGCCTCGGAAGGCTGTCCGTTCTCGGTCATGTAGTAGGCGGTGGCAGCAGGAAAGGTAGTAGCGGCCATGGGCGAAGGCTTCGGCGTGCGTCGCGGAATATCGATGATGAGAGCCTCGTCGACGGTCTGGCCACCGGGATAATATCGATCCAGCGTCCGAGTCATCGTCTCCTCGGGTCCCAAGAGCCGGTCCTTGTCCTGGTCGCGGGCACATATCCGGATGCTGAGGTCGGGCGAATCAAACGTGCGGCCCAGCGAGTTGGCGTATCTGCGAAGGATCAAGTCGCGAACGTCATCGACCAGGTCGTCTTCGTGGATAGCGATTGTGGTGGCCGAAGCGTTGGGCCGTTTGACCCAGACCTTGCGCGTCACCATGTCGGTGGCGACGGAGGACGAGGGAAGCAGCGCCCTAAAGAGGACCGTCTGGCCACTCGTCAAGAGGTTCTGGTGGCGCAGGTCGCGAGCGGACGAGGACGAAGCGACGCTCAGCTGATGGTGATCATGATGACGCGCGTCGGCTTCGTCGCGGCGCTGGCAAGTCGACAGACAGACGGTTGGTGGAGAGACAGGCGAGGAGTGTGGCGGAGGCGCTGAAGACGATGGCTTCGACAGCTGCACCGGAGCCTCCTCCTGATGAGAGGCCGCGCCGCTGCTTCGGGACGGGTCAGCGTCTAGCCGATCCTGGGGCTGGCGCCGGTCCAGGCGGTCCAGGCTCTGCTGCGGGCGCTGGGGCCTGCTGCTGCTTCTATTGCTGCTCCTGCTGCCGGTGGTGGTGGTGGTGGTGGTAGTGGTGGTGATTGATAGGCCGTCAGCCGCTGCTGGCCGCTGCTGGCCCCCTCCGGTCAAAAATGACGACGGCGACTTGAGCGACGACGGTGCTGGAGCCGACTCTCGTCGTAAGAGGCGCGCCCGCAGCCGAGACGCAAACCCGGGCGCCATGGAGCGACGTCGATGGGAAGCTCGGACGGGCGTGAGAAGGCCACGAGGGGGGGGGACGCGCCGGGATGGAGGCTGTTCATTCCAGCTGCTTCTGGGGATCGGGGCCGTAGTCCGCTTTCCATCTCCCTTTGCTTCCCTTCTTTTTAGCTACGAGTTTCGCATTGTCCTTGTGCAAAGAAGTGTGCCCCCTCCCCCCTTTTTCCCCCATGGGTGGGTAGGTAGGTAGGTAGGTTAGGTAGCAGGTTGGTGGGAGTACAAGGTTTAGTAGGTTAGTAGGCTGGTCTTGAGCCTACCTACCTACCGACATACTACCTCTGGGTAGACGACTAACAGATCGGTCCTTGTCACGCCGTGCGATGTGCTAGTACCTACCACCTGTCGTTCCGACATTCCCACTTCTCACTCTATAGGTAGGTCGGCAGTGGGAATCCGTCTCGTGATGGCCCTCGGTGGGTGTGTGTCGGTATGTAGGAGGCAAAACAGATCGTTTGCAGTCATCATCTGCGCAGTCGAGCCTCCATCTCTCCTTCTGTAAATCCCTCGTCATTGATGCCTTATTTCAATTGCATCTCCAGTCCTCGCTGACTGGGCAGAGCACATCTCATGCCTGAGGCACCCTAAAATCCGTTGCCCGTTGCCACAACCTCAGGCATAGAAAACTGCCAACTGCCAACCATATTCATTGCATCTCCCGCACGCGACGAACATCAATCGAATCATCATAAAATTCCATCAAATTCATCACGGAGATCACCAGGTCTATCCAACCTTCTGAAACCCCCATCAAAATGGACGCCCGCCTGACCGGCCCCTCTTTCGACAAGCCTGTCCCCCTCCCGCCCAAGACAGACGCGCAAAAGGCATCAATCGTCATCCAAAACCGTCGACGCGAGTATCTCAACCGTCATCCATCCTACCTCGACATCCCGGACCACGAGCTCGCGGGTACGCAGCAGACGCGTTTTTTTTTATTTCTCCTCCTCTTCCATCCTCCTGGCCGCTGACGTTTTCCCAGATGCCCTCCTGTACGAGCGCCTCATCACCCGCTTTCAAACCAAAGAGGAGCGCGAGGCCGAAGACCTAGCCAAGGGTTACGACCAAGTCGTCCAAGCTCATGCGGCCCGTCACGAAGCATCAAGTCACCCTCAAGACACCTGGACCGGTACTCTCGGCGCTCAGGACCCCTGGACCGTTGGTGTGGTCAACAAGGACCACGGCCGCCGGCTCTGGCGCGAGTACGTGCGCGAACGCTTCATTCGCGGCGCCGACGACGAATTCCACTACCCGGCCGTCGACAAAAATGAAGACCTCGACACGCAGGCCGCAAAAGAGGCCGAGGAGAAGTGGTTCAACGACGAGGAGCCTGCCTGGACTGTTGACAACAAAGACGACAAGGGTCAGCGTCGGGGGGAAACGGGCGTCCAGGACTTTTGAAAAGGGGAGGCCATCTTGCCCATCACCTTGGCGATGACTGGCAGGAGATGGATGCCTTAGCGCATCGATGAGTTGCCCCGCACCCTCTTCTTCTTTAGCATGCACACAGTCTAAGACAGCTGACCTGATCTGATGAAGCATGTGTCTTTTTTCATGCTTCTTGAGATGGTGGTGAGTATGGATGGAGAATTCAGCTGACAGAGTGCTATCCATCGAGGAACCATGCTCGTGCTGCCAGTCCACCACGGGCCACACAGCCCAGGCACACAAGAGGACAGCCGCCGTGCATTCTGCACCCCATGTTGTGATTCGGCTGCCTTCATGTGGTTCTGATATCTCTACTCCCCCTTCCCCCTCCCTCTCCTTTTGAGCAGTCGTCTTTTCCCGCAATAACCACTGACGGCGAGAGTAAACAGGAAAAGTGCATGTATTGGTAGATTCGGTTACCCGTAAATGTCGAAACGCGCTCGTCATGCCTGCTGATAGCAAGAGAAAGAAGAAGAAAAAGGCTGCCATAGTTTGTACATACTGCATCACTCTCATCCACTCATTCATCCATTCCATCGTATCATTAGCAATTCCCCAGTCTTAAACAGAAATATTACCGCCGCTCTTCTACTACTCAATAACCCCCAACCGCAACATATTCAGCGCATCCTCGTACTCGGCGGGGCTATGATCCGTCAACATGCTCGTCCCGAAACGAATCTCGCCAAAGCGCGCCTCCACGTCACGGATATACCTGAGCATGACCCTCTGGGCCGGCCGTCCAACGCCAGCCCCGTCACCGTCGCGAAGGACAAAAGCGTCGCGACGCAGCACGCGACGGCTCTCGATGGCAAACACCTCCCCGGGCGGGAGCAGCTTCACGGCGCGGAGGGACCGCCGCAGCGTCTGCAGCGCCGGCAGCATCCACAGCTGATCCGCCTCGGCCGGCGCTCGGGGCCGATGCCTCCAACGGTCGGCGAGGGCGTTCCACAGTCGGAGACGCAGGTCGGCTTTCGCGCCGCTCTCATCGTACTTGAAGGTGTGCGCCAGCGCTTGGCAGTCGTGAAGGAGGCCGAATGAGAGGTGGGGGACGAGGTCGTGGCCGTGGACGACGCTGGTGACGAGGCCGCGCGTGATTTGACGTAGCGCCGCAGACATGACGCCCGGCGGGCCGTAGGCGTAGACGTGGATTCGTCGGCCGGGAGGGAGTCGTAGGCCTTCGAGCGCAGGCGCGGCATCGCGGCTCGAAGGCGCGGCGGCGATGACGAAGCCCGGTCCGTCCGGGTTAGGCCGGGCCAGCATGACGCCCAGTAGCGAGGTGACGCCGCCTCCGAGCGAGTGGCCGCACAGCACGAGGCCATAGTCGGGAAAGGCCAGCAGCGCCTCGCGGATGGTGACGAGGACGCGTCCGTCGCCTCCATACAGCAACCGACGCGCAGACGCGTGGATGCCCTTGTGCACCTTGTACCGGCGGCCGCGCCACTTGAGATCGTCGTAATCGCAGGCCAGGTCGGCCATGACGTCCTCGAAGCCCAGCGTGCCGCGACAGGCCAGTACCACGGCCTTGGCCGCATGATCGAGAGAGATGTAGTGTACCAGCGGCACGCCCGTGCCTGTCGCGCCAGACGCGTCTGCGCCGCCCTGTGGATCGACAAATGACGCCAGCAGGATGCTGCTAGCATCGCTCTCAGTGTGGTGAACAAAATGCCTCACGTCGTGGTGAGTGCCGTCCCAGACGCCGAGCGCCGGCACCTCGCGCGAGATGCCCATGAAGCGCAGGAAATGCGAGCCGTAACAGGCCGACGAGAAGCGCATGTAGCGTGCCATGTTGCGCAGCAGCGGCCCACCGGGGAACGCGCCGTCAACGAAGCCCTCGCGCCGCAGTGTGCTGAGTGCCCCGGACTCGTGATAGGCGCTCTTCTGGTAGCACGACGCCAACACCAGCGACGACTGCGAGTCGTTGTTCGTGGCCATGCTGTAAAGGCTGGCCGTGTACGGCGCTGGCGATGCCGGCCCGCTGCTGGAGAAGTCGGCCCGAAGCACCGTCGGCGTCGCCGGTCGGAGCCCCCCGTCGGCGTGCTGGACGAAGGTGTCGGCCAGCGAGACGACCGAGTCGCGCCGTCGTTCCTGTATCGACAACAACTTGGCGCTGGCCGTCGTGCTGGTTGTGGCAACCGACCCCTGAGATGGCGGCCGACGAGCCAAGGCCAGGTTTCGCTGCGCCGCTGGAATCGAGGTTCTAGGCGGGGCCGACTTCGGCTTGTCGCCAACCGCCGACACGCCGCCGCCGGAGACTTTACGGACCGGCCGTGGCTTTGGTGGCGTTGGGCTTGCCTCGGCCTGGTCCCTACTCCAGATCCTGGCCACAGACTGGCCCCTGTCCTTGAGGAGGTGCTTCAGTCCGTTCTTCTTCTCTGCCGGCTTTGACGCTATGCCTGTGTCCGTCTTCTTCTTGATTTGGGGGCGTTTGCCAACATCTATCTGAGAGCGCTTGCCGGCATCCGCCTTGACCGTGTCCTCGCGCCCGAGCGGCAAGCGCTGCTTCTTTTGGTTCGCTGTAATATCGGAAGACGAGACTCGTGCCGGCCGTAGCGGCGGTCGTTGAGGCTTGTCGCCGGCGGCTGTCGTAGGCGTCGTGGCCGTTTTTGGCGTCGTGGCCGTAGATGTCGAAGGCGCGGTGACGGTAGAGGCCTTCTCAGGCGTCGTAGCCTTCGTGGCCGCGGGCCGATCCGAGACAACCCCCTTGACTGTCTCGTCGCCGTCGCCTCCATGGTGCTGGCCTGTCGACGGCAGAGTCTCGCCCGACGGCCTCGGCTTCTCATCAATCGGGCTCGCTGGCCATGCGGGCGGCTTTTCGTCACACAGCTCGATGACGACCGGTCCAGACGTCTCGTCCTCGTGCCGCAGCTCCGTCGACCGGAACCGCTCACGCTGAATCCTGTAGACGACACGATACGACGGGTCGTGCGCGCAGCCAGACAGAGGCGTCAGCGGCCGTTGGCTTGCAGGCGACAGCCCCCGCGTCTCGATTATCTCGGCGCCAGGGGGCGTCGGCAGCGACGGCAGCTGAGAGCCCTCGACGTCGACGGTGATGGTCTGCACCGAGGATACGCAGTCAGAGATGGTGACAGCGGTGCCCGGAGGTAGCGAGTTGACGACGTGGTCCTTGAGACTGGTGAGGATGGCCTCGTTGTCGTTGTCGTCGCTGACGTCTGACCCTCGGAGAGGCACGAACGATGTCGACGGCGTGTCCTCTTCAACATCAACGCGCTGGCCGTCGCAGAGGACAACGACGTCCCAGATGAGCTCTTCGCACGCCTGGCGTCGGCTCTCCTCGGCGGGGCATGTGCGACAGGCACGCTGGAGGTAGGCCAGGGCGCTGAGAGCGAGTATGAGGTCGATGACGCCGACCTTTTCGCCGCCAACGCCTGTCGCCGGATCACTGAACTCGCGGCGGATGAGGGTGACGAGGCTGGCGACGGCGCGGGAAGAGTCGGTCGAGCCGAAGAGCTGGTCGAGAGACGACAGCAGCTGCTGCGAGGCCTCGCTGGCAGCGGAGAGGGTAACGCCCGTTAGACGAAAGCTGGCCGAAGTCCAGAAGACGATCTGAGCGACGGCATAGTGCAAGCTCTCGAGGCTGCGCTCGAGAATCGTCTCAGCATCGGCGGCGGCGAGGTCCGAGTTGGAGCGGGCCAGCGTATCCCGCGCGGCGCGGCTGAGGACGCCCTCTACCAGGCCGCGGGCTAGCTCGAGGCTGGAAAGGGTCGTGAAGCGGGCAGCATCGAGGCCATACGATGAGACGAGCGAGCCGAATCGGATAGCGAGGCCCGTCGAGCGTGTCGCTAGACTGACAGCCTGGGCGACGGGGCGCGGCAGAAGCGTCGGGGCCGGCGGGACAACGGAGACTGAACGGTGCGTTGTCGTTGTGGGTAGGGTCTCGTCCAGATAAGGCTCCTCGCGAGCGGCCATGGCATCAGACGCGGCTCTGGCAAATGGAAAGACAGCGGATCTTGACGCTCTGCCCACGGAGCGGCACAATGCATGACGAAAATGGCCACTTGGGCCCCTATTTTCATGTGACGCTGCGCTCTGCTCGGCCGAGTGAAACAGCACGTGCCAGGCCCCACGTGCAGAATGAGACCGAAGAATTCGTAGTCGATTTTGTCGGCCATTGTTTGTTTACACACCCATCGTCTTTGTGTCTCGGAGCCCGGCTGTGCTGCTTCAAGGACTGCTTCATGGACACCGTTTACCGGTTCTCAAAGCCGGACCAAGTTTCTCCGGACGGGCTGGCGGATGCTCGGGCCGCGATTCGACCGTCTTTCTTCGGCGATGGGTCCATGGTTGCTCTGCTGATGGATCCGTGCTGATGGATGGATGGATCCGTCGCGACGAGGCGGCCTCTTTTCGCCCAACAATTCGGTTCAGGTCTTATTGAAAAGCTTGTGGGCCTGTGGGCGCTGAATATTTGACCGATGGGGTTTGTGGGTTTGTTTGTGGCGCACCGCATCTTCACGTGACGTCGCTCTGCCACATCTCCAAGGTAAACAACTCGCAGTCACAGCTTCGCCCTAGCACCAGTCAATCTCCCTCGCAGGGGCCTCTGGCCACGCCTATTGGCTCGCCAACGCTCAACCAACACTGCCTGGAACGGAACGGCTTTTCGTCGTTGTTGTCACTGTCGTCTTCATTGCTCGTCTGTCTTCCGCCATTCTCGCACTCGCTACTCGGCGTCGCCGGTCTTTCCTTACTTTCCCCCCTCCTCCTCCTCCTCTTCTTCCTCCTCCTCCTTCTCGACCGTCTCCTCGCCATGGCCGCCGACGAGGGCCTCTTCTCGGCCGATCTCATCTCTCCGCAGGTCGCTGGCGCGCTTCCCCAGGGCTATAAGCTGCGTGCCCTGCGAAAGTCCGACTATGACGGCGGCTTCCTCGACTGCCTGCGAGTACTGACTACGGTCGGCGACATATCCAAGCCCGATTTCGATGCCCAATATGACCGCATGCGCCGGCAAGAGAGCTACTACATCATCGTCATCGAGGATGACCGGGCCGCCGTCGTCGCCACGGGCGCCCTTATTGTCGAACACAAATTGTACGCGCCCTTGTTCTCTCCCTTGCCCCATCTCCCTTGTCCTCTCGTCGCCCTTGTCCGTCTCCAGGCCTGACGGCTGCAGCATCCACAACCTCAGCGCTGTCGGCCACATTGAGGACATTGCCGTCGCCAAGGATCAGCAGGGCAAGAAGCTGGGTCTGCGGTTGATTCAAGCCCTTGACTTTGTCGCCGAGCGCGTCGGCTGCTACAAAAGCATCCTCGACTGCAGCGAGGCCAACGAAGGCTTCTACGTCAAGTGCGGATTTCGGCGCGCCGGCTTACAGATGGCCCATTATTACGACAGCGTTGGTGGCAAGACTAACAATGCAAACCAACCGACGTCCTAACCTGTCTTGTTCCCCGTTGCCCCTTTTCTAGCCCCGAGGTTGGAAATGGGGCAATTTCTCCATCGACTATTTGCGTTTGGCGTCGAACCTTGGATATCACAGTCAAGAAAGCTAATGGCTGCTTCGGTAAGGCGCATGGCTTGGACTTTGTCACTAGGTTTCCACGGCGTAGCCTATTGTGACAATTGAGACACATTCACATCCCTCCTCCAGGCCGTTTCAGGCACTTGTCTCTGTTCGGCGCGGCTAAAGCCGAATGGTCGTCGGCGGCCCCGTGGCTCCGCCTCGGCTCGGAGCATGGCCTCCCACGCGCCTAGGAAACAGGCGAGGCGTATGCGATGGGCTCCGTAAGCGCTCGGCGCGACCGATGCAATCCGTGCGCGTGGTGTTGCACTAGGATCGGTGGTGGTATATATATATATA
>LAZP02000342.1:354-19013 GCA_001272575.2 Ophiocordyceps unilateralis | reverse complement strand
GCTGCCATCGGCCAATTTTATTCCAACTAGGGCCATGAGCAGAGTCGATGCGAAAGAGTCCACTCACCTCAGGCTGTCCGACGCGAAGCGCCCTATTGTCCTCCGCCTTAGGTCTAGGTTCGTAATGCGCCCTTATAACTGAACTCATAGATCCGCTGCCCCTGCTCGCTTATATCCTTTTAACGATATTGTGGGCGGTTTATAATAAATAACTAAAATAACCTAATTATATCATCGATATATAAAAATAGCTACTCTTCGGAATCACATAGATAATAAATATAAACACTTACAACTACAATAACACAACGTCTAAGTCAAAGTCAAAGTGAAAGATAATATATGCCTACTACCTAGAGTGTAAGCTATTACGGCATCCTTGAAGTCAGGTACGCTCCTGCCAAACCGAGCCGGACGCAAATATCAGTCTCTGCTTCTTCGCGGATGCAGACCCTGCTCTAGACTGTCCCAAGTGGTACAACAGCCGATCCACTTCTGGGGCTGTCGAGCAAGTATTAGTATGGCACTCTTAGACTCGGCATATCCACTTACCACGTAGTCTCTGCATCTGGTCTATAGTCTTCGGGAAGTTCTCAATTTCTTCGCCGGTAATAACACTATACAAGGGCACTAGCTCCATGTTTCCGCGGACTGTATTGCTGTTGCGAGCTTGTTGCGAGCTCGCACCACGCAATTGAGATCTCTGTAGAGAAAGACTAGTCAGAACTCCCTATCGAAACTGAATAAGAAGAAACAACCACCGTTGACGTACATGACCGTGACCTTGCGGTCCAAATCGGTGACCTTGCCGTCCAAATCGGTGACTTTGCCGTCCAAATCGGTGACCTTGCGGTCCAAATCGGTGACCTTGCGGTCCAAATCGGTGACCTTGCGGTCCAAATCGGTGACCTTGCGGTCCAAATCGGTGACCTTGCGGTCCAAATCGGTGACCTTGCGGTCCAAATTCTGTATGGAGGCCGTGAACTTGCGGTCCATATCAGTGACCTTGCGGTCCAAATCCGTCAACTTGCGGTTCATTTGCGCGTTCTGTTGCAGGATAGCCTGCAAAGTCTCGTGGATCCGAGCGCCGCTATCGACGGCTGGCAAATTGCCACAGAGCGCAAACTGTTGCGACAAGGCACCAAAGCTGTCCGAGATGGTGTCGAAGTTGGGCTGACGGGGGGCTTCTCTCGCATCCATGACTCCACTGAGTAAATCTTTCCCAAAGTATGGGCCTTGTTGTACTAGACAGAAGCGAAGCTCCGTTCGAACGTGGTTGAAGAGGAGAAGAGGATGCTACGTAGGTTGGTCGCGCTGTCGCGTCACCCCTTTTAAAAACAAAGGCACCCCGGCACAGTCACCTGACTGTTGCTTTTGTAAGCGTTACCTAGGTAGGCATGTGCCTTTCAGTGTAACTGAAGGAACCTCCCTCGCGAGATGCCAAGGTAGGTCAGGTAGGTGCCTGATGAGGGAGGATGGAACAGATGGAACACTCCGCGTTGATGATAAGGCCTGAAGAAGATGCTAATACCAAGCGTGGGAAAGAGCACTGCGGGCTATCCTGGCACACAACAAACAAAGAGGAAGCACGTGATCCGGAACTCTCAATAGTACCTAGATACCTAGGTACAGTGGCCTGCCACTAGAATCGAGCAAAATCATGTCAACTGTCCGTGTAAACTGTAAGTAAAGGTACATCCGCGTGCTCGTTTGGCTTATTGAGTCACGGTCACTACCTATCTAGGTACCTATACCGAAGAGGGCGTCTCGGTCGTGATTCTATCCTATCATGGGCTTCTCTTTACGAGTCCGCCAACCTACGAGCTATTATTGTATCTGTCGCTTTCCACGAGGCATCGACTCTTGCCAACAAGAAGGCCTGCTCTGCTCTTATAGTAGTGAACCGCGTCCCAGCCCCGGTCGACCACCTCCTGGATTAGCACTTACAGCCACACACTTACTCTAAATACTGGCACATTTCCATTGCCCACGCGTACGTGCCTAGGTAGGTAGCGTTGGTCAGCATTCTTTTTGCAGTCCTGGACTAGAAACCTTTAACCGACTCCTAACCGGCGATCCTGCCGAGGACCCTGATGTGTATCAAGATACATTCCATCAAGGACCAACAATCAAATGACGACATGCTGGAATCAGTCTTGTCCACGGTGTCATTGCTGCCGTACTATCCCTCCAACCACGGTTCAACGCAATCGCCTCTGTTCCAGATGGGCCACACAGCATGACGCTGCAAGACACGGCCAGATAGTCTTCAGGAAAACTTGTTTTAGGATGGCGTTTCGGCATTGCCAAGAGCCATGTCTCGGTCCGTTCCGGAGGCCGCCCCTCTTCCACGACACATTCTGCCATCTCATGTCTCGCAGTCCGAGACAGTCTGCAGCTTGCAGGAAATACGCGGCTCTCGGCTGTGTGGGCTGTCAGTGACTAACAGGGGCAGTGCAGACACTGTGACGAGGCGAGCTGCCGCTGGCGCGCCCCTCTCATCTCTCACCAACCAACCCCTCAGCTGGCTACGTCGTAGCCAAAAATCTTTGCTTCCTTTACTCCCTCTTAATCCATTGGACTCCCCATCATCACCATCACGACTCGACTCGACTCAACTCGCTACGCCGGGCTGTTACTAGCTCCTCTCCTTCCATAGACACCATTGACCATTCGCAACGCCCAGCTCGGGCGCCTCGTCATGCCTGACCTTAGAAACAGCGGCCCAATCCTGGGCCTCGTCATCCTCGTCGCCTTGATTGGTCCTGCCGCGGCCTTTGGTGCTGGGAATATCGCCTCCATCTCCAAGCTCGAAGGCCAGAACTGTGCGACTCTCCATCCGTTCATACCCATGTCCACGATTGTGTGAGCTGACGTGCGTTGACAGGGCGACATGGCGACATCGAGGACGCACTTCTCACACTGGCCATGGCACAGGCCATGAAGGGCAAGAAGTTTACCAAGATCATGGTCGCTCGCGTCTATTTCGGCAACTGGCTGCGCGACTACTCCCAGGCTATCGACGTCGGCACCGTCAAGTCCGTCTCCGCCGAGGCCATCCGCCTTCTTCTCTGCGTCCTCGGCTTCCTCACCTTTGGCTACGGCTCGGGCGAGTTCGAAGTGACGGCCGACCGTGTCGGATGCTACCGCCCGGAGGATCACATCGACAACCCAAAGAACTATGCCGACAACCAGGACGCACGACAGTACGACCGCCGCCTCCGCGGCCCTATCGACGAGGAGAGGGAGCTCTCCATCGATCCCCACACCGGCATGAAGAACTACATTGCCAACGAGCGTTCCGGCATCATGACCTCTGCCCAGCACGTTAGGAGGCTCTTTGGCGGCTGCATCGAGCTCGGCCGCCGATACAAGGAGAATGGCGATAAGAACGACCTTTACGAGTCGCTCCGCCTCATGGGCACTGGCCTTCACTGCCTCGAAGGTTCGTTCAGCGCCGGTGCTGCGTCGTCCGTTGCGCTGACTGCTGTGCTACAGACTTTTTCGCTCACAGCAACTACACTGAGCTCGCATTGATCGAGATGGGCGAGACTGAAGTCTTTCCTCACTGTGGACAAGACACCCTCTTGCAACTCGAGGGCGCCCGCCAACCTGTCTACCCCATTGTTACCGGCACCTTTGGCGGCGTGGATTTCCTCCACTCTGTCGTGGGCGAAGGTCAGGCATCCCACCAGGTCTCGGGGTATTGGAGCTGACCACAGCCGTAGTCTCGGACAAGTTGTCCCAGAACGAAATCGACGAGCTCGAAGGGGCGCTGCAGGAGAGCAAGAACTCCGACACCAGCATGCTCCGCGATCTTCTTGACAAGATACCCGATGGTCTACTCGGCGGCAAGAAGCAGACGGACAAGATCGACGAGATTCAGTCCAATGCGTCGGCGGCCCAACTCCAGGGCATGTCCGTTTCACCGCGGCAACCGGAAGAGTTTACGGCGTATGTCACCCAAGTCTATGGCCAGGTGATGCCGGCCATCAAGTTCCACGACGACATCATGAAGGCCATCACGGGCGCCATCGAGAATATTCCTGTGCTGCCCAAGGTCATCGAGCAGCTGGAGGAGCAGCTGTCCAAGTTTGTCTTCTCCATCATGGCCCCTTTCGTGGTTCCCCTGATCCAGCAGATCCGAAACGAGCTGCGGACCGGATCCGACGAGATTGTCCACAGCAGCCAGCAGGAGCAGCACGTTGTCTTTGAGGACGACCGGTGCAGCGACCCGACTCACTCGATGCTCTCCAAGGACCACTTCTCCAACGTAGGACTACCTTCGCTCGGTCGCGGTTCTACTTGCTGACCGAGACATCAGATCTTGAACGAGATCGCCGGCCGAACAGCGGCCAAGATGCTGCACTGGGTGGTCCCTCAACTCATGGACGCCATCGACGACGACAGCGTCGACGTGAACCGTCTGCTGAACCGCATCATCTACGGCGTCATGCACCACCCAGCTCAGCGGGAGATGGGACAGGACGGCGTTGCCGAGGCTCGACAGCTCATGTACGGCTGTGTGCAGGAGTGGTGGGGTGAGATCAGCGACGAGCAAAGGAACGACTACCGGCGAAAGCTGTCCCGCGATGGCGTCCAGAACGGAGAAAATCACAAGGAGGGTGTCAACGATACGGGCCACGGCCACGGATGCGTGGGTAAGCTGAAGATGCGCAAGCTCTACGGCGAGCAAGACACGCTCGAGAACAGGATCGCGGGCGCGGCTGCCAACGCCATCTTCCAGGGCGCTACGGGGGCCCTCTCGGGAGTGGTAGAGCAGAACACGGGCATCAAGCTGCCGTCGGCGCAGGGCTCGCAGCAGCAGCAGGCCGAGGAGCGCAAGGAGGAGGGCGGCTTCGGCGGCTTCCTGGGCTCCCTCCTGGGCGGCGCCTTTGGGAAGAGCAACAGCGAGTCGCACAGCAGCCAGCGGCGGGAGGACGACGGCTCGGTGACGCAGACGCAGACGGAGTACGGTCGGCAGGGCCAGCACTACGGCCAGGCCGAGTACAGCCAGACGCAGCGTCCGGACGGCAGCAGCGAGTCCCAGTACAGCCGGTTCGAACAGCAGGAGTCGCAGGGCGGGCGGCAGACGGCGGGCTACGGCTACGAGGAGAGGACGGAGACGCGGCCGGCGCACGGCGGCGGGTACGAGCAGCGGACCGAGAGGCAGGAGTACAGGGGCTACGGCCAGGGCGGCGGCTACGGACGAGAGAGCCAGAGCAGTGGTGGCTACGGACAAGAGAGCTACGGCCGCCACAACCAAGCCGGTGGTTACGGACGAGAGAACCAGAGCAGTGGCGGCTACGGACAAGAGAGCCAGAGCGGTGGTGGCTATGGACAAGAGAGCTACGGCCGCCACAACCAAGCCGGTGGTTACGGACGAGAGAACCAGAGCAGTGGCGGCTACGGACAGGAGAGCCAGAGCGGTGGTGGCTATGGACGAGAGAGCCAGAGCAGTGGTTATGGACAAGAGAGCTACGGGCGCCACAACCAAGCTGGTGGCTACGGACGAGAAAGCCAGAGCAGTGGTGGCTACGGACGGGAGAGCTTCGGACGAGAGAGCGAGAGCAGCGGCTACGGTCAGGATAGCGGCTACGGTCGCGGGAACCAGAGCGGCACTTATGGCCGCGAAAGCGAGAGCAGTGGCTACGGTCGTGACAGCGGCTACGGCCGGCAAAACGAGGACAGCGACAGCGGCAACGGAGGGTACGGGAAACCGAGAGGAGGCTACGGCCGACGGGACGACGACAGCGACGACAACGGCGGTGGACGACACGGGCGCGGACATGGCGGCGGACATGGACGGCGGGCCGATGACAGCTCGGGCGACGACGGCGGACGAGGCGGCTACGGCCAGGGGGGAGGCGGTTATAGTCAGGGAGGGGGCGGCTACGGAGGCGGCGGAGGCCAGGGACGGCGCGGCTACGGCGGCCGGAGAGACAAAGATGACGACGACGACGACGACTCGTCGTCCAACTCGGGCAACGGCCGGCGCGGACAGGGCCGACATGGATACTAGGTAAGTACGTAGGTAGGCAGGTGGATGGATGGTAGGTAGCAGGTAGGTACCTACCTAGGTAGTTACTGTCGTGCCGCAGGTCACGTGCGCATACTAGTCAGGCTAACCCTTAGGCTATTGCCCACACCCAGGTAACTAACTACCTAGGTAGGTAGCTAGGTAGTCAGAGTCTTCACACATTACCACTTTCGCGGACGCCTGCCTCTGCTTGCCTCTGCCTGCCTGTGCCTTTATGCGTGTGTGCATAGCCTCCCTTCTAGAGTTACCTAGGTATGCAGACAGGTGCTACTACATCAGTGTATAGGTATGGAGGTGTCGAATTAAGCTCATTAGAGGGTTGCATGGCGGGTTTCGCGACAACGGGGGCAAAGGCGGGGCGGTTCTTCGGATGGGCGGTGCCGAGACAGCCCCTGTGTTCGGGGCCCCTACACCCACCTACACCCACCCACTGTACCTTGATGCTACTAGTACAGTTTAAGGCAGAGGAGCAGGGAGGCAGGGAGGCGGGGAGAGGCAGGAAGGCCGGAGCCCGGGCTCCTCAGCACGGGCTGGCAGCACGAGAAGACGGGAGACGGGAAAGGCGCAGCACAACCGGCGGCCCGCCAGACCCCTGCTTGCCGGCAGAAGAGGGTGGAAAGCTTTTGCCGCTTGGCGGGCGTCCGATTCGACCACGGCGGCGATCAGGCCTTCTTGGCCCCCGGAGCCGGGCGGCGGCCAGCCGCAACTGAGAAGGGAAAAGCCGTCGATTTTTTTTTTGATTTTTTTTTTTGGTTCTCGGCTTGGCTGCATGTGGGCTTGTCCCTTTCTCCCCCTTCCTTTCTTCCTGACCGACCGACCGTCTGCGTAGGTGTAGGTAGGTAGGTAGGTAGTAAGTAGTAGTAGCTGTTGGGCTGCTGCCTGTGTATGTAATTTTTTTCATTATTATTTCCTTTTGATCCTTTCTTTTTCCTTGGAGATAGATACGAAGGTAGGTAGAGAGAGGTAGGTAGGTATCTAATGACGAGGCTTGGACGTGAGCACGAGAGAGCGAGAGAGACAGCGAGAGAGCGAGAGAGACCGCGAGCGAGCGAGGAGGGTACGGGTACGGGTACGGGTACGGGGACTGGTCGTCTTACTCACCCCTCTTCTCCGCTTATCCTCGCCTCCTCCACCCCTCCCCCTCTCCTCTCTTTTCTCGCCGGGCTCCCTCACGGGCATGTACAGGCTACCGGTTGTACCTAGTCTCTAGCAATTTTTTTTTTCTCTCCCTACATCCTCCATCCCACTTCTTCACCCTCTTCTCCGTCGTCACACGACCAACGCTCTCGGCCGAGCGAGCATCATCGGGGCCCCGGGCCCGGGACGGGATTCGTTTCATCCGTTGTTGTTTGATTAATGGTTTTACGGAAGAGTGGGAAAAAAATACTGCGACAAAGCTGCTTAGTCTGCGTTTGGACCGTCGCGCCGAGCCAGCCGCCAATCAAGCCTCCCCGGCGCCCTCCCCTCTTCGCCCCCTCCGCCCCTCTCCTGCAACGTCGGCCAGATTGTGTCTCGTCAGTCAGCCAGCCATAGCCAGCCTTTTTCGTCGTCGCCGTCGTTCGTCAGCCGTCGTCGTCGTCGTCGCTCTCACCCCTCGCCTCATCCTCGGCATAGTCCATCTCTTCGCCTCTCCCCCCCACACTACGGACACGCGCACACGCACACTCACATAGACGCAAACACGCTCTTCCCCACTCCTCCCTCCCTCTCTCTCTCTCTCTCTCTCTCTCACGCACACACGCAAGGCCCTCTCCCTCGTCCTCTCCCTCAACGCCAAACCCGCCCGCCCATCGTCGCCTGCGCCGCCGCAGCCGAGGCCCGCTGCCTGAAATGTCCTTTCCCCGATGACATATCGTGACTGATGACCATGTGTGAGTTGCCTCTTCTCTTCTTGGCTTTTCCCACCGCCAAGATGCTTGCCGCCCAGCCGCAGTCAGCACTAATCGCCTTGCCAGCGCTCATCGAGATTCAAAATGCCGTGTGCGTCGTTGCTCGCCCTTTGCTCGCCCCTTCGCTCTCCCGAATGCCTCGCGAGCTCGTCCCGCTGACTGCTTCCTCCCACCCCCAGACTCCTGGTCAGCAACCCGGTTTGGGAGGGTGACAAGACGGTCCCCTCGACGCTCGTCAGGAACATATCTGCCCTGTCTGTATGTCTCACCTCTACTCTTCGAGCCTCCCACCTCGAAGCCAGCGGCTGACGCCTCCCCCCCCACCGCCAAGAGCCAGATAGGCTACGAGGATCGCATATCAACCAACCTCACCACCCTCACCACCACAAACGCCCCGAAGCTCGACGGCACCTTTGGCGGCCTCCTCTTCGTTCCTCAGCTCACCGCCGTCCCCGACTGCGACGCACAGCAGTACGACTTCCTTCCCCGCAATGTCACCCGCCGCGAGCAGCTCCCGCCGAGCAACCTCAATGTCGTCGCCATCGCCCCCTGGTTCAGCATCGAGTGCACCCGTGCCTACCTCGCCTCTGCCGCTCGCGGCTCCGCGCGTGCCCTCATCTTCTACAAGCCCAACAACTCGACCAACAAGCCGCAAGAGGTCGACTCGCCCGTCTGGAGCCTCGACGACGACGACGCCTGGAGGAAGAACCACCACTTCCCCATCTTCGCCATACCGGGCCTCGAGGGCCAGAAGATTGTCATGAAGCTGAGCCTCTACTCCGGCTCCATCGACCAGGTGCCCCACGGCCAAGAGATCGGCCAGCTCTACGGCCCGAACCCCAGCGACTACGTCCGCGTCTGGACCGACCTGACGATGCAAAATACGTCCAACGTCCCCGCCGTCTGGGCCTTTGTTCTCATCGTCATCGCCGCCCTGCTCTTCGTCATCGCCGTCGTCTCCCTCATCATGCACTTTATCCAGCGCCGGAACCGCACTTCGCTGCAACGCCGCGTCCAGTCGGGTGAGGTGGACCTCGAGGCCATGGGCATCAAGCGCCTGACCGTCCCGCCCTCCCACGTCGACCGCTTCCCGCTCTTCACCTATAATGCCGAGGCCGAGCTGGCCAACGCCCTGGCCGTCCCGCGGTCGCCCGTCGAAGCCACCCCGACGCACCCCCGCAGGCCGTCACGCAAGGGCCGTCGCGCCGAGCCGCGGTCCGCCTCGGCTGACGCTGCCCACTCGGCCGGCCCCCGGAGCGTGCGCAGTGTTCGCAGCATCCGCAGCAAGAGGTCGAGCATCACGGGTAACACGGACACGACGGCCACCAACTTCCAGCCCAACTGCCACATCTGCCTCGCCGGCTTCGAGCACTGCAAGACGGTCATCCGCGAGCTGCCCTGCGGCCACATCTTTCACCCGGCCTGCATCGACGAGTTTCTCACGCAGAACAGCTCGCTGTGCCCCATGTGCAAGCACTGCATGCTGCCTCGCGGCTACAGCCCCAAGATTACCAACGGCATGGTCCGTCGCGAGCAGGCCGTGCGCCGGCTGCGGGAACACGTCGACCTCGAAGACTCGTCCGTCGACTCGGGCGAGCCGAAGCTCAAGGAATGGGGCAAGCGCTTCTTCACCACGAACCACGCCCACGCGCCGAGTCCGACGGTCAAGTCCCCTGGTCCCGCCGAGTCGGGCACGGCGATTTCGGCCGGGGATGCCCCCTCCACCTCGGTCACGCCCGCGCCGGACGCTCCCCAGCCGCCGCCCGCCGCGGCGCAGAAAGTCGAATTCCGGAGGACGCGACCCCGGGCGCTGAGACTGCTGCCCACGCATCACGAGGGGGTCGAGCCCAAGGAGGAGGAGGCCGTCGGCCGCTTGAGCCCATCGTCGTTTGCCCGGGAGCGGATGCGGCAGATTGCCGCCAGCAACGCGCCCTTTGACGATGACCTGGACCGTCAGCGTCCCAAGTGTGAGTCCTTCCCGGTGCGATTTGCGTGTCGAGTCTGCCCACTGACATACGCATCATGTATACAGGGCGACGAGCGCTGTCCAAAGCCTTTCCCGGCTTTTCCTAGTCTTTGAATATTCCATGGGCATTTTTTTTCCTTCACCTTGAAAATACTCATCATGGCATCGGCGTTTATCAGTCTCACGAGCATCCGCAATCTCTTCTTGGCCAAGGGCCGGTTTGGATATCCCTGGGGGGGGGGGGGGGGGTGGGGTTTACATGAGAAAAGGCGTCGAGAGCCTACTGGCTCGGTGATTTTTTTCTTCTTTCACTTCGTTCCACCCCCCTCCTTCCTTACTCAATATTCTTTTTATATGTCCCATGTCCCCTTGATGGCCGGCATGAAAATCTTTGGTTTACGTCGGAGTGAAGGGGCGCAAAAGGCCGTGCGTCGGCTACCGTTTTTAGGGGCAGAAGAAGGAATTCACGGCGTGTGCCGGGATGAAAAAAAAAAAACCAAAAACTACGAAACGAAATGGGAGTATGCCATATGGGGGCGGCATCTACGTGGTTGGCGGGGGAAGGGTTTATGACGACGGACGCATCACGTTGGGACACGACGTCTGGGGCATGCGGAGAACCGGGCATCGGGGGCACGAGCTGCGCTACCGGATTGGTCGTGTGCGTATAGCTGGGATATATATATTCGTTGGTGTATGTCGGCGGCATACACTGGAGATTTGTATGTCTATTCTATACGCATATACACAACGGCGTGTACGGAGTAGTAGAAGTGCCACGGCGACTGGGGGCAGTGAGGCAGTCTGACATGCATGTATGTACAGGAAAAGGATTGATGGTGATGGGGTAAAATCATGGCTCACGCTGAAGACTCGCATGAAAAGAAGGCAAGGTCAAAGGGAGGGGATGGGGGGAAATACAAAAAGCGAGAGAAAGACCTGGGATGAGGGGATGAGGGGAGGGGGGTTCAAAGCGACATCAGGGTTGCCGCGCATCGATGAGACGATCATCGTGGCTCGCAGCGCGAGCAACAGCATCCCTCACACGGTCATCCTCCGCGACGCGAAGCCTGGCGCGAGCATCCTGAAGCCTATCGACGCCGCGATCGATGGTCTCGATGTGTACGGCGAGGGGGATGCGGACGTCGGCGGCGGCGGCGATACGGGGCTCGGCGACGCGATCGCGCAGGTCGCCGAGACGAGCCTGTATGGACTCGAGGTCGAGGACGAGGGCGGAGACCTGGGCGACGGCGGAGGAGCGCTGGCCGTCGACGCGGCGGAGGAGGTCCAGCTGGCGGGACAGGCTGCGGAGGCGGGCCGAGTTGGCGCCGACGAGCGTCCAGAGCGTCCAGAGGAGCTCCTCGCGCCGGGAGGCGGCCAGGGCCGACGACCGGGAGGCGATGTCGTAGATGAGGGCCAGATGGTCCTCGGCCCTCGTCAGGAGCCGGAGGAGGGCCTGGGCTTCGAGGATGAGGTTGGCGATGCGGTCCGAGACGAGGGAGGTGTGCTCCATGTACTGATCGACGACGGCGCGCTCGCTGAAGCGGTCCATGGCGACGGCCGAGAGCGAAAAGGGGGAGAGGAGCCACGACGACCAGCGGGCCAGGGCCCAAGAGGAGTGAGGGCCGCCGTCACGGTCCGAGGCGGGTGCGAGGGAGTCGATGTAGCGCGAGGTCCAGCGGTTGATGCTGATGACGGCGTCGACGGCGGAACCGACGTGGGCGTTGAACCGCTGCAGGTCCAGGGCGGCGCGACGGGCCGTGGAAATGTAACCGTCGAACTCGAGGACGAGCTCGTGTCGGGCCTGGACGTCACTATGGCTGACGAGGCTGCGGAGGTCGCGGACGGCCGTCTCCGAGCGCTTCATCTCAAAGGGGAGGGAGACGCCGTCGACGGCGCGCTCGAGGACCTGCTCGAACTGCGACTGGACGCCCATGAGGTCGTCGAACTCGACGGTGCCGACGGGCGGCGCTTTCGTCCAAGAGCCGTCGTTTCTTGCCGTGGGGGGGCAGAACGGCAGTCGGAGGAGGGAGGCTCCGGGGATGCGACAGAGCGGCGAGGCAGCCGAGTGGAGGGAGCGAGTCGCCATGTTCTGAGCGACGATGAAGCTGCCGCAGACGAGGTAGACGGCGAGGAGGGCGGCGAGCGGGTATTTCGCGTAGGCCATGGCTATGACGACGACGTCGCCGATCCATACGGCGAGACGGTAGAGGGAACGGGGGAGGGAAGCGAGAACGGCGTGGCCGTCGGAGGACGACGAGGTGTAAGGGCGACTGGAGCGTGACTTTGTCGTCGTCGTCGTCGGCGGCGGCGGGCTGCCGGTGAGGTCGGACGGCTTGCGACGTCTACCAACGGGGGATTGAACATGATGGGCGCGATAGACGACAGGCCTAGCCGTAAGGGAACTGCTGGCGACGGGGTCGACGTCGAGAACAGGCATGCGGAACTGCGGATCGGGGGTGCGAAGCTTAGTGGAAGCGGCACGACTTGAACTAGGCGTCATGAGCATGCTCGGACGAAAAGGTTCCCGAAGAATGACGTGATCGTCATCCTGATGAGCGGCGAAGTCTCGAATGCTATCCTGAGAAGAGGCGAACGAGTTGGAAGACATCTGCGAGGGGATGCTTCCGAACGACGGCTGACCGGAGGAGGAGAAGGGAGGAGTCAAGGAGGGGAGGATGGTGGTGTCGAAGCTATCGTGTTCGCCTTCGACCATGCGCCATGAGCTGTCGACGGGGACGGGGGGGGTTGCGACTTCGGCGTGGTTGATGTTGTTGTCGTCGGGAGGTGGTGGCTCGGGACGTCGAGGGCGGCGGGACATTGTTTTGCTGGTGGCTGGGAGAGAGAGAGGGAGCGGGCCGCGGCGGATGGAGGAGAACTCGGGAGAGAGAGAAAGAGAGAGCGAGCGGATGGACGATGGTGATGGTGATGGTGGTGATGGTGATGGTGGTGATGGTGGTGGTGATGATTCACCCCTCTCTTTTCCCGCCACCCCATATCGGATATTTTCTACGCTGACTGTGCGTTTTTGCCGCTAAAGAACCGGCACTGAATGGGCGCGGGCGCGTGACCACTGGAATCGGCACGTACCCTGTACCTGCCCTACGCGTACCTTGATGACCCCTCCCCCGACGGCGGCACGTGTTACCTAACTACCTGCGGGTGCAGCGTCGGCCTGCCTGGCTCTCCTTACTCGAAGCTTTCTCTCCCTTCCGCCGTCGATGCATCATGATCCTCCCTCCATCTTCCCTCGCACAGACGATATGACGGCCAACGGGGCCAGCTCAAGCGATTGCTGCACAGCGCTGCGGCGTCGCGTCCTCGCCTTTGTCGCCGAGCCTGCCGTCGCCGAAGAGGACGGTCTCGTGCTGGCGACACGGACGCGGGCTCGCGAGTCGCTGTCCGTCGTCGCCGAAGCTCTACAGCGATATCGGTACGTCCTCGAACCCGCCTCCGCCATTGTTCGAATGAAGCCTTTATAACGGTTCGTGAAAAAAAAAAAAAAAAAAGATCCGATGAGCTCTCGCTTTCATACAACGGAGGCAAGGACTGTCTCGTCCTGCTGATACTCATCCTCGCCTGCTTGCCCGCCGCGCCCGAGCCTCTGCAAGCGATATACATTGCGCCGCCCGATCCCTTCCCCGAGGTCGAGGAATTTGTCGCCCTCTCGGCCGGAACCTATCGTCTCGACCTGACGCGTTATGCCCTGCCTATGCGGGAAGCGCTCGAGGCCTATCGTGCCGATCGCCCCAACGTCAAGGCCGTCTTCATGGGCACGCGGCGGACGGACCCGCACAGCGAGTTTCTGACGCCGTTTAGCCCCACTGACGGGGACTGGCCGCGCTTCATGCGCGTCAATCCGGTGCTTGATTGGGATTATCCCGAGATATGGGCCGTGAGTCGCCCCTCACTTCCTCACTTTATGACGATGTTCCGGCTGACGTCGCCGACCAAGTTCATCCGACACCTCGACATACCCTTCTGCAGCCTTTACAACCGTGGCTTCACCTCCCTCGGCGGAATGGGAAATACCCGTCCGAACCCGGCCCTGGCTCTGGATGGAAAGACGTTTCGCCCTGCTTACGAGCTGGCACGCACCGATGAGGAGCGCCTCGGCCGTGATCGATGAGCACGGATCCGCCCGGGGCTGTGTGGGGCGGGCTTCTGGATAGAGCGTAGGACATGGCGTCGATAAGAGTAGGATATTGATATGGCAGCAGATGGATGAGTTTTCTTTTTTTGGGGTTTTTTTTTTTTTTTGGGCGGGTGCATAGAATCGAATTCCATATGACCGAGACATAGACTGTCCCGTCCCTTGGGCAAGTATTTGAATGAGAAGCAACAGTGCGAGTCAGTATTGATCTTCTCCGGCTTGAAACTTGTTCTCCAGCGCATCTCGCCTCGATACCCTCTACCCGACGTGTTCCTCTCAAGGACCGATGAGGTTATCGACCCTACCTAGTAACCCTGGTAGGCATCCTGGTAGGTAGGTAAGGGAGGTAGGTGCCCAGAACACCTCCACTTCGGATCAACTTTGCTTACTCACTTGCTTTGATAATCCGATGTAGACAGTACGTATCCTCAACTGCGACTTCGGTCACAGCCTCGGGAGACGATTCACGATAGCCTCGGCTCGTTCGCCCTTCCCTTCCGATATCTCAGAACTCCGGCCTGCTGATGGCCACGCGGTAGCGACCCACTCGAATCGACCTCATGACGCCATCATGACCGACTCGAGCTTCGTCCTCGCGCAGCAGCGAGTGGCGGCGCGACACCGAGCGCGCCAAGCCCAGCTCTCCGCCGTCGACGCCCGGCCCCGTCTGCTGCCCTTTCCCGTGGCGCTGGAAGCCGCGTCATCACGCGAGGGCACACGGCCGTCGTTTCGCGTCTCGCAGGTCGACGCCGAGCTACTCGACGACGAGCTGGTCGAGCTGCTTCGGGCTCAGGTCGGCGACGCCCTACGATATTTTGCCCATGGCCACTTACAGGACGACTGGACGGCTGAAGTGTCTCTGGCTTTGCGCGCCGTCCTCTTCAAGCTTACCGTCTGGGATCACGACGCGACCTACGGCGCGGCGCTTCAGAACTTGAGGTTTGCGGACGCGAGGCGCCGTGGGCCCGTGCTTGCGGCGCCGTCGAGGATGCAAAAGTCGCTCTACGGCCTGGTTACCGTCTTTGGTAGATATGCGTGGACAAAGTGGGAGGACTGGCTCCTCGGACGCATCGACCATGAGCCCAACGCTCGTGTACGCTTCCTCTCGCGCTGGACCTCGACCTTATCTACCATGCATTCGGCTGCGGCGCTGGCGTCCTTTCTCGTCTTTCTCCTGCACGGTCGCTACCGCACGCTGCTCGACAGGGTGCTCAGGATGCGACTCGCACCGCCGACCAGTCAGGTCAGTCGCGAGGTGTCGTTTGAGTATCTCAACCGGCAACTCGTCTGGCACGCCTTTACGGAATTCCTCCTCTTCGTGTTGCCTCTCGTCGGCATCAACCGCTGGCGGCGCTGGCTCGGCCGAACGTGGCGGAGGACCAAAGAGATTGTCGGGACGGGCGACGATGACGATGATGACACCCGAGGCGAGTTTGCCTTCCTCCCCGAGCGGACGTGCGCCATCTGCTACCAAGACCAAAACGACGCGGCTACGACGGAGACGGAGTTGATGCTGGCGCCGAGCGGGGTCGTGGGCTCGGCGCAGACGGACGTGACGAACCCATACGAGGCGACGCCGTGCGGTTGCCTCTACTGCTTCGTCTGTTTGGCTACCCGGCTGGAGCGGGAGGAGGGCGAGGGTTGGACGTGCTTACGGTGCGGCGAGCACATCAGAGAGTGCAGGCCGTGGAGTGGGGACGTGCTGGGGCCGCCGGTGCGCAAGGCGAGTTCGGGAAAGACGGTAGCCTTTTTGGACCATGTCCAGGGGCGGGGGGAAGAAGGGGGGGAAGAAGGGGGGGAAGAAGGACGAGAAGGAGGAGGAGGAAAAGAAGAAGAAGAGAGAGCAAAGGACGTGACAGTGTGGTCGGGAGAGAGCTGAGACGTGACTGAGACGATGATGAGGGACATTCTGTAGTCACATACTTGATACTGCCGCCTTGATTCATCCATGAACATTTGCAATGCAAGCCATCCATTGGAAAGCATCACATGCTAATCTGCAGGTCACGTCATTTGACGATAAGATGAAATGAGATGAGGCTCCGCAGATGGGGAAGATGGCTAACGTCTTGTACCCCTGTAAAAGGGATATGCATAGTATGTAGGCAAGTACATTGGGTAGGTGGGTAGGTAGGTAGGTACAGCCATGGCCGGCATTGACTGCGACTGCCGTCAGGGGTTACGTTTCTGTCATGAACAAAATAACAACAACAAAACAACGTCAGACAGCCACCGCATCGTCGCATCGTCGCATCGTCTGGCGCCGGTACTGGAGAGAAGGCAAAGTACAGGATACGGAAGAAAAGAAAAGAAAAGAAAAGGAGGAGAGCGCGTACGACTGCTGCCGGCCACGACCAAAAAGCATCCTCCCCGGCCCCAAGGGAGCGGGACGAAAAGGGCCAAAGGGAGCAAGAAAACAAAACAGGTCAATCGTCCGGACAGACAGCCCATCGCCAGCATGTCCTTCTTCCAGTTCACGCAGGGCACTGAGGCTCACACGCGACCCAACGACTCTTCGCCGCTACTGGGCCGGTATCGCGCCGTGCTGCCGCGTCACGGCCACCGGGGCGCGGGCCGGCTGTCGGCGAACGATAGGCTGGGCGGGCGCGGGAGCGTGCATGTCGGATACGGAGCGCTGATGGCGGCGGAGCTTGCCGAAGACGATGACGAGGAGCAGCAGCAGCATGCAGACCCATCGTTGCGTGCCTGGTTGCTCCATCTGTGGGTTGTGCCCAGGCAGTCGGCCGTGAAGCGGGTGGTGGACCGATGGTGGAGTCGGTATGGACTGCTGGTGGTGCTGCCGGCGGTACTGGTAGGTTCGGTCGGGGAGAGAGGACCCCATGACCGAGTTGGGCTGACGGTTTCCCTTTTTTTTTTTTTTCCTTTTTTTTTTCTGTGTGTTCTGAGCAGGTTGTCGGCTGGTGCGCCGTGCCCTTCCCGCAGTATCCACTCCACGGCGACGATCCGGAGCCGGCCCCGCCGGACGGAGAGTCCAAGACGCCGGGTCACGGGGCGGCGCGGGTGCGAGTCAATTTCTGGTTCTTCCTGTTCGTCTACTACGGCTTCTACAGCCTGACGGCACTGGTATGGATCACCAAGGTGTTTAACCTGTACAGCCTGAACTGGTGGCCGCGGTCGCTCGGCTTCCCGCTTACGCTGTCGCTCATCGGCGCGCTTTCTCTGGCGGTGCCCATCCCCATCTATTTCGGACGCGAGACGCGCTTCCTCACGGAGCATAACACGGCGTGGATCGCATGGACGTTTGTCGTCATGGCGCTGCCGGTAGCCATGGCTCTGGCCATACTCATGACCAACGAGCGGCACGTCGGTGCGCGACACTCGCTGTCCGAGACGCAGCGCATCTTCACCTCTTCCTGGTGGAGCAGCGAGCCCGATGACCGGCGCCGGGACGGGGCGGCGGTGGCGGCCCTGACGGCGGCCGTCTCGGCACCGGCACCGGCACCGGCATCGGCATCGGCCGCGGCACGGCGAGCCGGTTGGCAGCCTGCCAGCTTCGTGCGCTTCCTATGGCTGTGCGTGGCGCTGTCCATCGGCCTGCTGGCCTACGTCTTGGGCGAGGCCTACGCCGAGCTCTACCTCCGCACCCTGCCGCACAACAGTCTGGAGACGGTCGTCTACGTCTACGGCTGGGTGGCGACGGTTCATCTGCTGGACGCGCTGACGGGCTGGACGCTGGGGATCCGCGAGGGTGAGCGCGTCGGAAGCTACCCTCTCAGCTGGGTCTTCAAGCTCTACTTCACCCTGACGTATCAGACATACGTGCGAGCTCTGTACGCGCGCCTCCGGTCCCCGTCACAATTCATGGTCCTCCAACTCCTGTCGTCGACGAGCCTGGTGGTGCTGACGCCTCTATCGATGACGCGACGCTGTCACCGAGCGCTGGTCAGGACCGGTCTCAACGGCCAGAGCTACGGCTCCTACCAAAAGCTTCAAGCGCGCAACGTCTTCATCCGTTTCCTAGCGGAGAATGCGTCCATGGCCACCTTTCTCGGCAGCATCGTCGTCCTCCACTTCGGCGCCAACCGCGACGTGTACCCTTACTTTGCTCTCGACGACGTCGACGAGCCGTACGATCTCGCCCTCACCCTCTGGGCTTCCTCCGTCACCTGGGCGTGCGAAGTCGTCGCCAGCCTGGCCGTGCGGTCGCTCATCCGCTTGTGCTTCGAGGTCGATGTCGGGCTCGAGGCGAGGCAGGATTTGGCTGTTTGGCCGGAGCTTTTACCGACTTGTGTGACGGTTACGTTGCATGTGTTGCAGAATATGATGTTTTCCATTATACGGCTGCAGTTTTACGAGTGATATCCCCGTCCTTCCCTCCTTTTCCCCCTCTTTCCCTCTTTTTTTTTGAATTTTTTTTTTTGCTGTTGTTGTCTCTTCGCTTGGAAGGGGGGGAAAAGAGAGGACATGGCATGGCGTTGCGGCGTGGCTTTCTTTCTTTTTTCCTCGTCCTTTCCCCGATGACGATATATGACCTTGGATGGCGGCCCAATCCCCCGGACCGCGGATGGTCCGGGAAGACGCATGGACCCCTTCGCCCCCCCATGGCAGCGGAGGAGGCGGACCGGAGCCGGAAGACCGGGGGGGGGGGGG
>LAZP02000341.1:0-21995 GCA_001272575.2 Ophiocordyceps unilateralis | reverse complement strand
CCCCCCCCCCCCCCCCCGCTCGGCCGGGCCCCCGCCTCGGCCTGCATCGGGACAGGCAACGGCCCCGGCATCACATTTCCGAGCCCGGTTTCTGCCGTCTTCTCTCTTTGCTTGCTTGCTTGCTTGCTCTCTACGCGTGTAAAAGCTGATACGCCAAGCAAACCCTTTTTGAAGCCCGGCATTTTCCGAAAAGTTACCCCTCGTACCGCTGGGGCCCAATCATCAGCTCCGGCTTCACCAGCTCGTCAAACTCGGCCTCGGTCAGCGCCTCGAGCTCCAGCGCGCTCTGCTTCAGCGTCAGGCCCTTCTTGTGCGCGTTCTTGGCCACCTTGCTCGCCGTGTCGTAGCCGATCTTGGCGTTGAGGCACGTCACCAGCATCAACCTTTTGCGTCGTTAGAAAAGACGGTATGGAAGAGAGCAAAAAGGCGTCATGTAACTCACGACTCTCGCATGATGCTGCCAATCTTGTCCTCGTTGGCCCGTAGTCCCACTACCAGCTTCTTCTCAAACGACCGCATCCCGTCCGCCAACAGCCGCGAGCTGTGCAGCAGGTTGCGGATCAGCAGCGGCTTGTAGACGTTGAGCTCGAACTGGCCGTTCATGCCGCCAATCGTCGTCGCCACATTGTTCCCCATGACCTGGGCGCACACCATGGTCAGGGCCTCGCACTGCGTCGGGTTGACCTTTCCCGGCATGATGCTGCTGCCCGGCTCGTTCTCCGGCAGCATCAGTTCTCCCAGCCCGCATCGTGGACCGCTGCCGAGATAGCGCACGTCCTGCGCAATCTTGGTCAGCGACCCGGCCAGAGTGTTGAGGCAGCCGTGCGCCTGAACGATGGCGTCGTGGGCCGCCAGCGCCTCGAACTTGTTGGGCGCGGTGCGGAAGTCGGTGCTCGTCATGCGGCTGACTTCGGCCGCCACGGCCTCGGCGAATCCCTCGAACGTGTTGATGCCCGTTCCGACGGCGGTGCCGCCCTGAGCCAGTAGACGCAGGTCCGGCAGCGCGCTCTCTACCCGCTGGACGCCAAAGTCCAGCTGCGCCACGTAGCCCGAGAACTCCTGAGCCAGCGTCAGGGGCGTCGCGTCCTGCAGGTGGGTGCGGCCGATCTTGATGATGTTGAGAGCCTCAAACTCGTCCACCTTGTCCTGTAAAGCGGTCCGCAGGCTGCGCAGCGCCGGTAGCAGCTCGCCCTCGAGTTCCAGCACGGCGGCGATGTGCATGACGGTCGGAAAGGTGTCGTTGGACGAGGCGCTGCGGTTGACGTCATCGTTGGGATGGACGGGCTTCTTGCTGCCCATGCGACCGCCCAGTAGCTCGATGGCGCGGTTGGCAATGACCTCGTTGGCATTCATGTTGGATTGAGTACCGGAGCCCGTCTGCCAGACGACGAGGGGGAAGTGATCGATGAGCTTGCCGTCGGCCACCTCCTTGGCAGCCTGCTGGATGGCGCGGCCGATGGCAGGGTCTGTGACGACATTTTCAATCAGTCTTTTTTTTTTAATATAGCGTGATACAGCACCTGAGAAATTAAAATTGAAATGGAAAAAAAAAAAAACTCACTGAGCCCGAAGCGCATATTGACCGTTGCCGCGGCACCCTTGAGAATGCCAAAGGCGCGGATCACAGGCGGCGGCATCCGATCCTGCGGCTGGTTGATGCGGAAATTCTCAAGCGAACGCTCCGTCTGGGCGCCCCAGTACCGGTCCGCCGGCACCTCGATATCGCCAAAGGCGTCGCTCTCGGTCCTCGTCGTCGCCATGCTGCGTTGGTGGCTTGTAAGGACGACGAATGGTGATGATGCCCACGTGCGAGCCACAGCTGCCGGAGACGCCGCTATCCGCGGCACCGCGGCCCGAAACACGGCTGTCCGGAGCATCCCGTCCAAGCTGTTCAATGCCAAGGTTGCGTGTGTGGGTGGTGGACGGACACGTCTTTCTTTGTACAGGTAACTCTTTGCTTTTCCCCCTCCCTCCCTCCTTCTTACATACCTACCTGTAGGAATGCATGCATGTAGAGCTTCCCCGCCTCGGAATATCACGGAGCCCCCCGATTACTTAAGACTCCGGTCCATGACGGCAGAGACGGAGACGGAGATAACACAACAACCACCACCATCAACCATCATCCAACTCCAGACAACTCCCCTCACAAACCAGTTATTCCTACCGAGGTATCGTCGTAGCAGCCGGCAACCCTCCTCCAGCCGGCCCATTCAACTTTCCTACTATCTGTACACGATGCTTTTCGTCTTCTCTCAAACCCTTTCCCTGCCAAATTCAGCCTTGCCCTTCCGAAACGAACCAATGCTCCCCCTAGCTCAGCCGAAGAAAGGCAGAAAAGAAAAAAGGAAAAGAAAAATAGAAAAATAGAAAAAAAAAAGGAGGGAGGCCGGTGTGACTGTGTTCGATTATAGTGTCGTCGTAAACACTCCGCTTCCCCAGACTCCATCGCAATTCATCAACCAAACTCGAGCGAGAAAAGGGTTGAATAGGGAGAATTGTCAAACAACAGGGGTCAAGGCAAAGGGCAAAAGAGAAAAAAAAAATGAAAGAAAAAGAGAGAGAGAGAGAGAGAGAGACACCATCACATGCTGAACCAGGACCGCCAACTGGCCCCCTTGTGCTGTGACCCGGGTCCAACGTCGTCTTGTACAACAAGAAAAGTCGCAGTCCTATTCCTAGCCTTCAATCCGCACTTGGCCAGTCTGCGTATCGAAACGGCGTGCATCCAGCAGATTAGTACTCGCCTTCGTCTCCGCCCCTACGCGTTGAGCGTCTTGATCATCATTTTCCGCTTATTCTTGTCGGTCACGACGATGCCGCGGCTGTCGAACATGACCCGGATCGTCTCCACGATCCGATGGAAGCTACTTGCCGCCCCGCGCTCCTGTGTGAACCGCACGATGCTTAGCGGTTGCTTCTTCCCGTGTTCAATCACGGTCATAATTTCTGCCGCAAACTCCACTTCTTTGAGGTTCAGATCTGGACGTCCCGGTCAGCTTCATCTCTCTTAACTGTGGGGGGGAAATTAAAGGAAAAGGGGGGTGAAGGGGGGAGGAGAAAGTCCTACAGTTCTTAGCCCCGAGCCGTGCAAAGACAATGTTGCGCTGCTTGTCCACCTGAACGCCCCGGATGCCGTACTTTCGCCACTCTCGCAACAGTATCGCCACCTCTTGCCGTGCTCGTCGTCGCGACAGCGTCATGCAGATGTGGCTGGTCGCCGGCTTGACGCGGAACAGCCGCGTCAGCCAGTTCTGCTTGACCTCAATGTTGCGCGTCCCGCTCGAGCTCGACTCGAGCAGAGCAGAGCGCCGTTTCGTCTTCGCCCGCTGGCCGCGTGTCGCCGGCTCGTATCTGGGCCCCATGTCGCCATCCGTCTTGTCCGGAATCGTCATCTTCATATCCCGATTGCGGTTGCTCTTCCAAAACGGCAAGCCAAATGGCTTCTTCTTGGTCGCATCGCCCACCAGATGCGCGTCCGGGAAAGGAGCCTGCTTCGACGTCGTTGACGAGCTCACGCTCGGCACCCCAGTGTCCGTCGTCTCTGACTCCGCCTTGGACGTTCGCTTGAACCAGGACGTCATCTTCTTCTTTCTTGCCACGCCGTCGTGTGTCGTCGGCAAGGCTGCCGGATCGTCGCTCTCTTCCAAATGCTGTGCCGCTGCGACCTGTCGTCTGGCATCCTCCATCGTCGGCGTCTTCTTTCGGACGTTGAGCGGCTTGGGCGCCTCGACAGGAGTCGTCGGGCCCGGCGAATGGACGACACGGATGGAATTCTGGACCCTGCCAAGGTACTCCGTGCCGTGACTCTTCTCGTGCCCGCTCGGCGGAGCTGAGACGATGCGCGCTCCTTCGTTGCTGCCGCCCGCGTTTTCGTTGATGGACGGCAGCGTCGACAGCTTCCGCGTGGCCTGGCTGTATGCCGGCGCAGACGCGACGCGGCGTTCGCCCTGTCGCGAGAGCAGGACCGGCACGGCCATCCTGGTGACCTCGTCGTCGTCGCCGTAATCGCCGTCGTCGTCCGACGAGAGGATGGGCGAGTCGGGCATCGGAGGGGCGCCCCTGCTGGCGTTTTCGAGTGGCACCTTGGGCAGCGGCCGAGTCCGCCACGAAGCGTTCGAGTTGTCCGTCGCAGGCGTAGTAGGGCTATCAAGCGCCAGAGAAAAGGGCGTCGAGCCCCGTCGCTTCCGTTCACCGTCCGTCCAGGATCCTCCCACCGAATCATCTTCGATCAAATGACTTCTGAACGCCTTGTCGCAGTCCTGCGCACAGTTCTTACTAAAGTGACGCAGCTCCTCGTTAAAGATCATAGAGACGCCGCCGCTCTTGGTCGGAACCTGCGTGACGGGACCACCCTTGGCCCGGGGATGCGTTCCGTCGGCCAGTTTGGGCAGCTCCGGCGTGTCCGAACGAGAGGATCCGGCGCGCTGCACGGATACCTTTGCGGCGCCCGAAGAGCTCGACCGCTGCGAGGCCGTCTTGGGCGCCGGTCCTGCAGAGACGGACCGCTTGCGGATGTGAGTGAAGTCGACACCTCGCTTGTGCCGGAGTCCGGGTCCCACGACATGGGGCGTGCCCTGTCGACTGCTACGGAGCGAGGCCAGGGAGCCCCTGGAAGACTGCCTGGTGGTCAAGGACGTGCGTACCGAACTGACCCTGACACTTCGGGCGCCAGAGCCGCTGCGCAGCTTCGTCGCCGCCTGAGACGACCCCGAGGCGCCATGAGAGTCGCGGTGTATGACAATCTTGGCGTGGCTGACCTCCGAGTCGCGGCGCTGGAGGATCCGGCTCCCGCGGTAAGGATCGTAGCTCTTGTCCGTCTCGGCCTCGGTGTCGGCCGCGTTGGAGATGACGGTGAAGCGGGAGACGGACCGGCCGTGTCCATTGGCGCGAGGCTGCGCGAACTGGCACGTCGACACCCGCCTCTTCCAGATGCCAGGCTTGAGATGGTGATAGTCGCTCATCGAGTGCGCCAGCTCCGGCTTAAAGTCCTCCAGTTGCTGATTCCGATAGTTGTAAAGCAACCAGTAAAAGGCCTTCTGGTCGTTGGGCCTAGACGCGGCGTCAGCTCACTCTCCCAGACACGCGGTCAGCGGACGGGCTCAACTCACTCTTCGCACGACAGCTTGAACGCCAGATCCTGCTCGCTGAACATGTGCCACATGGAGCGGAGCTGCCGAAGCAGCTGGGCATCGATGTCGGCCGCCGTCACCGGCGTGTACTGGAAGCCTTTGCGCGTGTCTGGTAGCTGGCCGCTGTTGTCGCCAAAGTCGTCGAGATAGCTATACTTTTGCACCACCGGGTGGCGCCAGATGTCCTTGAGGGAGATGCGGCGGTCGGGGTTGACCTGGAGCATGCGTCGGATGAGATCCTCGGCCTCGGGCGTGAGGCACTTGGGCATCTCGTAGTGGCCTTTTTTCGTCTTGGCCATCATGACGCGCAGGTCCGGGTCGTCGAAGGGAAGCGTGGCCGAGAGCATGGCATAGAGAATGACACCCAGACTCCAGATGTCGGCCCGGTCACCGCGATACTGCCGGTTCTTGAGGAGCTCCGGGGCGGCATAATGAGGGCTGCCGCAGGCCGTGGCGAGCTGATGATTGGCCGTCTGATGGAGGGCGGCCATGCCAAAATCGGCAATCTTGATCTGAAGGTCCGCCGTGATGAGGATATTCTCGGGCTTCAGGTCGCGGTGGCAGACGTTGAAGGAATGACAGTAGGTGATGGCACTGATCATCTGCCGGAAGAAGTACATGGCCACCTCTTCAGACAGGCGGCCCTTGGAGTTGATAAAGGTAAACAGGTCGCCCTGGTCGATGTACTCGAGAATCAGGTATCTGCGTCCCCAAGTCAGCGAGCGAGTCAGCGAGAAAGGGCCGGCAGGAAGCTTACATTTCGGAGCGATTCTCCCAAATGTCATAGAGCTTCATGATGTTTGGGTGTTCGATGAGCTTGAGGATGGCCACTTCACGCTCGATGGCCATGGGCACGCGCATCTCGCCATTGATCTCGTCGGGAAGGTTGCTGTCCCACTTGCTCAGAGCGGCCAAGCTGCTGTCCTGGACCAGATAGGCCATTCGCCGGTTGACAATCTTGACGGCGGCGAGCTGGTTGGTGATGCTGTGACGGCATAGCCTCACACGGGCCGAGGAGCCCTTGCCCAGTGTGCGGCCGAGCTGCCATGGCCCAATGTGCGTCTTGTAGTTCTTTTTGCTGCGGCTGCTCGACGTGGACGCGTACGAGGCTTGGGAGAGGCGCTTGGCGTCGTCGGCGGGCTGAGGCGGGTTCAGCACGGCGTTCTGGCCACGCGTCGCGGCGGGCTTGGAGCTCGTCGAGGCATGGCGAGCGGCATGGGCCTGAGAGCCCTCGGCTTGATCGTGACGAGGCTTCTCGGCATTCGAATAAGGCGAGTTGATGCGGTTCGTGGTCTCGGCCAAGGGCGAGCGGACCTTGGGGCCCGCGACGTCCGCCATGGTGAGTCGACGCGATGGCGAGCTGGATCAGCACATGCTACGACGCCAGCCCAATGGGACGAGATAAGCGATGAATGGGACGGGTGTTGCAGCGCAGTGATGCAGGTAGAGAGGCAAAAAGGCTGAGGCAAAGGATGAAGAAACGCCTGAGGGGCGAGAGATGGCGAGGTGACAAGAGGAGGCGAGACGACGAGGGAAAAAGGTTTCAGACGAGCCCCAAGCAAGCCTGTGGGCGACAAAGGAGCGGTAGCGAGCGAATGGTGCGAGATAGAACGGGATGGAATGCAATGTTTACCCTCCGCAGTGGCGGTGGTGTTTTGGGGCGACACCAGGGAGGGCCTGGAGGGAGCCAGTCAGTGGTCGCCGGCGCTGGGCTAACAATTAGATTGGCGAGGCAGGAGCGAAAAATGGTGCTTAGGTAGGTAGGTTGGAAGAGAGCAGGCGGGCGGAAGACCGTTGGGAACGCATTCCAGTTGCCGGGCACCGTGTGCGTCCCCGCCACTGAAGGAGAGATGACAAGAGATGGGCGGGCGAAAAGGGGGGGAGGAAAAGGCGTCTTTTTTTCTTCCAATCCTTTAGATTGGATTGAGAGCAGCAGCATTTATTATATCTACGTTTGTTGGGTGCCGTCGATATATAGCATGGCTGAGAGTCTCCCGAACGTATATTAGATGGAAGCACTCGTTTTCCGACGCCGCGCCATGTGCCGGCCCGCTGTCTCTTTCGCCCCGCCGCCGAGCGAAGGACGGAAAAGGCACCTGATGGAAGGTTAGAGCCAGATACCTGGTACCCTTGAGAAAAAAAAACACCCGAAAAGAGAGAGAAAGAGATGCCATCGTCATCAACCACCTCTCTTCCTCTTTTCAGGCTCTCAACTCTGCGCCCCTCGTCTCCCCAGGCGAAGCGACATCGGCACGTCGAGACGGCAACGACCGGGCAGCCCACGCGGAGAAGGCGGGCGGAGCATGGCTTGACAAAGGGCGAATAGCCGATCCTAAACCCTTTGATACACCAACTGGAATTCAAGGGATGTAGTCGCTTTTGCTTGGCGCCAGGGAGGTACCGCTGACTAATTCTGCCCTTTGATGACGTGGGAGAGAAATGGCAAATGGCACAAGGCGCGAAATAGGCGCGTCTCGGTCGCGTCTTTGCGGCTGCGCGTTGCTCGCGCCGCGAGCAACTTGAGCCTCGAGTCACGTGTTACTTAGGCTAGCCGGGAACCGTGTTAGTGCTGAGACTCTCGCTGCTAGCGCCTGCCGCCAAGGCTCGTTCGCCGGAGCAAGTCCCAGACTTGTGAGTGAGCAAGAGAATACCTTTGATAACGTCAACTAAAAACTTTTGGCAATCACCAGCGTAATTGGTTTAGTGGTAAAATTCTCCGTTGCCATCCGAGCAGCGTCGGGGAGCCCTGGGTTCGATTCCCAGATTACGCAGTGACAAAATCCTTGTTTTTGTGGTAGGACCATTTTTTGGCGAGCGGGTGTACAGGTTGTGCCCGACCTCTTGCCTCGAACTTTCTGCTACTACCTACACCCCCAAATTTTCGTATACTGGTAGTAGAGAGGCAGGAAATGCGCAACACCGAATTATCTAGTGTCACTTTCGCGTCCATATTTAAAACAGAGAGCTTGGAGGGAATTCTTTCGCCTAAACGACGTGGCTCTTCTTAGCCTCTATAAATCATCTTTGGCAGAACTTCTCGTCTTTCTCATCGGTAGGTACTTACCCGATTTGGTGGGTCACGAGACGCGTCCTTATCGCGCCTCAACGATGTCCCGGTAGTCAACTTTTCCTCCTCGGCCTCAACCTGCGTCTCTCTCCACAGCATCGAGTGTCAAACCGCAGAGGCGCCATGGCGCGTTCTTCCTCGCGTCGCCGGAGGCGTGATAGCTCTGATGATACCGACCATCGCGACGATGACTCCCAAGTCTCCGACTCACCCAAGCGACGGCGTCTGAACCACGACTCCGATGGCTCTGCTCTCGCCGAAGACTTCCAACCGGGTGCCATCGTGCGCGTCAAAGTTATCAATTTCGTCACCTATGAAAGCGCAGAATTCTTTCCCGGTCCCAACCTGAACATGGTCATCGGCCCCAACGGCACCGGCAAGAGTTCACTGGTCTGCGCCATATGTCTCGGCCTGGGCTACAGCCCAAAACATCTCGGTCGCGCTGGATCGGTCAAGGAGTTCGTCAAGCACGGCAAGGACGCGGCAACCATCGAAATCGAGTTGCAGAAACGACCGTCTGATCGTGCCAACTTCGTCGTGCGAAATCAGATCCGTCGCGAGCAAAATAGCCAGAAATGGTGGCTCAACGGCAAGGAGACGACCCACAAGGCCGTTCAGGGCCTCATGAAGTCGCTCAAGATCCAGGTCGACAATCTCTGCCAATTTCTGCCCCAGGACAGAGTCGTCGAATTCGCTGCCTGCACCCCAATCGGCCTTCTTCACGAGACGCTCCGAGCCGCCGCTCCGGAGGAGATGCTCGAGTGGCAGTCCCAGCTGCAGGAACTCCACAACGACAAGAAGCAATTGGCCAGTGCTGTTGTCGTTGACGTCGAAACCCTCAGGACTCTCGAAGCCCGCCAGCAGGGCTTACAGGCAGACGTGGATAGAATCCGCGAACGCGAGGAGATCCAGACTAGGGTCAGCCATCTTCAGTCCGCCTTGGTTCTTGCCAAGTACCAAGAGGTCCGCACCAAGTACAGAGAGGCCCGTGAGCGCAAAAAGGAAGCCGAGGCGGCCCTGAGACGGCTCCAGCAGGAATGCGGGCCGTCGCTCGAGGCCGTCAACCGAAAGATAGAGTATGCGGACCAGATAGAAGCCGCCATGCCGGGCATCGACGAGGCGCTGAAAGACGCCGGCAAAGAGGCCATCCACATGTTGCGCGACGCAACCCAGGCGGCGGACGCTGTCAACGAGTTGAAGAACCAGCTGGATGCTGAGACCAAGGGCTTCGGCGCCAAGCGGAAGGAGTTGGCTGCGTCCAAGTCCAAGATCACTTCGTACCAAGCGGACCGCAAGAACCAGCCGCCGCCTTTCAACGCTGCCGAATGGAACCAGAAGATTGTGAGCTGGCCGATCCCCTCTCTCCGCCATGACGATACTGACCATGCATCGTAGCGCGCCGAAGAGCACGACATGCGGGAGCTGGAGGCGGAGCACCGTCAAGCTTTGACTAGCCTGGACGCCGTTAGGAGCAAGGGCTCGGCCGTCGTCGAGCGCATCAAGAATCTCGAAAGCGAGCTCAAAGCTCTGGATACGCAGCAAGGTCAGCTACTAAACACATTGAGGAAACGCTTTCCCGATGTCGCCACCGCGTTGGAATGGTTGAGTGAACACAAGGATGTATTCCAAAAGGAGATTTGGGGGCCACCCATGCTCAACTGCTCCGTCAAGGACGAGCGCTATTCGGATCTGGTGCAGTCGTTTCTGCAACAACAAGATTATATCTGTTTCACGACGCAGACCAAGCAAGACCACAAGAAGCTGTCCGACCAATTTTTCCATAAAATGAGCATCTCCGTCGACGTCCGGACGTGCCTCGAACCCCTCGAGTCCTTTCAAAAACCCCTGAGCACAGATGAGGCCGCCGCACTCCGCTTGGACGGGTTTTCCCTCGATTACATGGATGGACCTGCGCCTGTCCTCGCCATGCTTTGCGCGCGAAAAAACTTGCACCAAACTGGACTCTCTCTAAGGGGCCATAGCGATGCTGATTGGAAGCGCATCGAGAGCACCGGTCGGCTCACCCAGTGGGCCGCCGGCAACCAGTTCTCTACCATTCGTGGTCGCAGAGCTTACGGCTCCGGCGTGAAGTTCTCGAGTGTGGAACGAGTCATGCCGGGCAGGTTTTGGAAGTCACAGCCCGTCGACAACCAGGAAAAGACGGAGCTCAACCGTCTCTTGCTGGAGAAGAAAGGGGAGAAGGAGGTTTTGAGGAATGAGCACACCCAGCTCAAGGAAAAGATTTCCGCCTTGGAGCAGCGTCGAGATGAGATGCAGAAGAAGACGGTAAGAGGCCGGCATCCGACCATGCGCCGAGACTTCAGACTCACAAGCTACTAGGATTCTCTGAGAAGCGAAAAGAACTCGTTGCAGAAGGATTATCAGAAGTGGCAGTCCCTGCCGGAGAAAATAGGTGAGCCGTGTCGTGTTGGCCATGGAGGGGAAGAAGCTTGGGCTGACGCGGTACAGAATCCGAGGAGCGCAACAAGGCTGCCAAGGAACAGGCTTTGCGTGATGCCAAGAAGAGCATGGCCGACCTTGGGTACGAGTGGGACGAGGCGACGGTGAAGCGTTCGCGGCTCGTCATTCAGCACAATCGGCTCCTCGAAAAGGTGCGAGCCGCGCACCAAACGTCTCTGGAGACGCAGATTCGACTGATGGAGGCACGCTCCGACATCGAGGGGCTCAAAGACCTCAATGCCGGCCTAATGGAACGGCTCGAGGCGGAGAAAAAGAAGGTGAAGGCGGCGGCGGACGAGGCAGCGACCACCAGGGAGGAGGGCCACGTGCTGTCGGAACAAGTCAGAGACGTCATGAACCAAGACGAGGCCACGAGGGAGCTGTTGACGCAGCTGGCGGAGGGAAAGACGCCGCAGGATCTGGACATGGACATTTCAGCCGAGGAGGCCAAGCTCGAAGTCATCCACGCTGCTAACCCCAATGTGATGCGTGAATTCGAGCGTCGGGCGCAAGAGATTGGCCGGCTCCAGGAGAAGATGGAGACGGTCAACCAGAAGCTTGCCGGCCTCGACGCCCGGCTGGCGGAGCTGATGAGCAAGTGGGAGCCCAAGCTGGACGAGCTGGTGTCCAAGATCAACGACGCGTTTGCGTACAATTTTGAGCAGATAAGCTGCGCCGGCGAGGTTCGCGTCCACAAAGACGACGACTTTGACAAGTGGGCTCTGGTCATCATGGTCAGGTTTCGGTGAGCGAGCCCCGTCGTCATTCTCCTGGTGCGAAGCAGCTAACGAATGAGCAAGGGAGGAGGAACAGCTTCAGCAGCTGACGGCCCATCGACAGTCCGGCGGCGAGCGCGCCGTCTCGACCATCTTCTACCTGATGGCGCTCCAGTCGATGGCCCAGTCCCCGTTCCGAGTCGTCGACGAGATCAACCAGGGCATGGATCCGCGCAACGAGCGCATGGTGCACGAGCGCATGGTGGAGATTGCCTGTCGCGAGCACACGAGCCAGTACTTTCTCATCACGCCCAAACTCCTTACCGGCTTGCGCTACGACGCCAAAATGCGGGTGCTGTGCATCGCCAGTGGTGAGCACATGCCCCGGGATGGAAAGAAGCTCGACTTTGGTCGTTGCCTGGCCAGACAGAGGGCGTTGATGGCTGGGTCGTCATGAAGGGGGAGGACTTTTGTCAATCAGTCAATGGTTTGGAAGAATGCTTGGCTTTAGGTGTGCGGGTGATGCAGACGTAGATGGGATGATAGGAAACACGGCATCGGATATTGCAGATATTGCATCACGGGAGTCGCGGATCAAGAGCTGCTTCGTCCGGGATAGGAGACGACGTAGATGCGACCGAGGACAGGCTGCCACGCCGAGGGGCTGGCTCAAAATGCCGTGTCAACAACAGAGACACCAACATCGTCAACAAACCAAGTCGAAAGAGATGACTACGAATACTTGTGAACGATGTGATATATAACAGGATACGAAGGGCCACAAAAAAAACCCATGATGCCCCTCATCCCTCCCTCCCCCCCCCCCCCGCCTCCCCCCCCTTCAGCCCTCCCGTCCGGCCGTCCGTCCCATCGTCATCCACCGCTCACGAGGACGTTGCCGGCTCATGGTTTGCCGCGACGTGGCTACCATGCCCGGCCCGTCGAGCTGCAGCGCACCTTCACACTGGGGAGCGCTAGCCATCAATGCCCGTAGATGATGGGACCATGGGACCAAGACCTGCCTTGCACACCGCACACTGCCCGCGGATCGACAGACACTCTTCCCACGAGGAAAAAAAAAAAGGGATGGGGGAGGGAAGGGGGGTTTCCGATGGCGAGCTTTGCCGGGCGCCTAAAATCTCCATCTTTCTAGAAGGCTGCTGCACGCGAGCACGTTACTTTACATGTCGGGCCGTGGAGCGAGAGTTGCACGATAGACCCGATGGTGGGCTTGCCACGCTTTTTCCAGACTCCATCACGGTTACCTACCGGGGAGCGGATGAGGGGGGACCACCGCCCGAGCATCATGATGGGCTTCAAGTCTCAGCTTGTTCTTTTTCTGGATACCCGCTACCTGACTGACCTACGGCACGCAGATGCAAAGCAACTCAACTGCACGAAACACGCAGCGAACAGCCTACATACCTATCATTCGTACGTGCCTTTACCTACATTGCAAAGCATGTACACCGGATTCAGTTGGCCGTGTCTGTTCTTCCGACGGCCCGTGCCTGGATTTTGTTGGATGCCGACGACGCCGGCCTTGCTACCTCATTGTCGCGGGCCCCATCTCAGCTCGTCGGTGCAACATCGCGACCGAACCGAAACCGAAGCCCGATCGGTTCGCTGCCCGTCGTGCCGCTGCCACGTCGCTGCCACGCATTCGCCAAGGGCCAGAGCCCCGTCGGACGACGTCTTTTCTTCGGACCTGAATAGCCTGCCGTCCGAGAGGGCGGTGACGGAGCATTGCCGCCAGGGGGCATTCGACTCGAGAGCTTCTTGGCCCGCCCGCCCAGACATGTGACGCGGCATTCGCATCAGAGTCGTCGCCGATGTCGCCACGCTTGTACCCAACTGTGCGAAGCAGCTTACCGTCGATACGCTGACGTAAGCACCCGGTTTCTGCCGTTGCTCGGGCGCAGGGACCCGCCGCAAAGAGACAAAGAGAGGCTGAGTCGATGAACTGACCCGCTCTTCGATCGACGTATTCGTACTCGTATAGGGCTCAGCCCACGTGTTCTAACCCTGAGCCCACCCACGCGAGGGGGTGAAGGCAGGCCAAAATCAAAAGGTAAGAGGAAGAAGAAACGGTCAAGGTGCCAAGTCAAATTGTGCCTTTTTTTTTCAGTCTTGTCCTTTCCCAACGCCGCCAAGTTGTACGACAAGCTGTTACCAGCATCTAGGCAACCTCAGCTTGCGCCCGCTATTACCGCGAAGCTTTGATACGACAAGCAATGCCAACATGCTGGCTCGGCAGCCTCATCTTGCGCTCGCCGCCGCGCCGCGCCTTGGGTCATCGGCATAGTCGAGCGTCGTCGTCTTGACGATGCTAGGCTCGTCATTCTCGACTGGACTACCGCGATAGACGCTTGCGAGCGGATTTGCTGTCTCCGTAATGGCTGCGCCTGACAACAGCCGGCCACCGCAATCTTCTCGGGCTTCTCGTACTGCGGCTGAGAGTACCCTCCCTCTCACACCATGGTTGCCCTGGTTTTGGGCCTGAGGTCTCGAGCCCAACGGTCCTGCGTGGTGGCTGCCGACCGTGATAAGGTATTGTCTGGACCGGGATGTCGAGCTTGCTTGCACACTTGTCCGTCCCAAAAGCCTGCGTTGCCAGGATCCTATGATCCAATCACCGAGGGCCTAGTATCGACTGTACCGGCAGCCGTCTGCCGCGAAGCCCGACCGATCGTCGAGCCTTGCCAGCTATCGCGTCGTTTCGACGGCGTGCATCGACATCTTGGCTACTTTCCATTGGCCTGGATGTTTTCGCTCTGGCATATATGCAACCTCCACTCGTTGCTGGGCACCCGGCCTAGAGATGTCGTTTTGAACATCCTGGACAGGCCGGGAATCAGCTGTAGTGACATTGCACGACGCAATCTTGTCTGAAGCCAAGGATCGAGATTCGCCTTGCGCTCGTGCAACGAGCATCGTCTAACGGAGCCGACTCGCAGTATACCTGACATCGTAAGCTCACATGCGTGGCATCTGCACGCAACATGCCTCGCACATCGAGTTTACGCGATATGTTTGTTCGTGAGAGACCGTGAGCGACCGTGACAGCCCATGTCGGCTGGTGTCCGTGATGATGGCGGGCCAAGTGTCATGAGCAGTTAGATTTCTGGCTCCGTTGATCGGAAACAGTGATGATGTTTTGTAAATGAAGAAAAAAAGCACCCTATCGTCCTCACAGTTGCAGCCAACCGGTCGAAACCAGTGATGATGAGAAGAGAGTGTCATTAGATGTGGCGACCAAGGACGGTCAGGCTTAAAAGAAGTCACGATGTGGCGACAAAAAGAACGGGCGGGCTTCAAAGAAGCCACGACGGTACCGATGTGATGCACATCTGGTTGATTCTGTCGGATGACTCTGAGCCCCATGTAGGTCTGGTGTGAGCCTGTCGGGACATGGTGGGCGAGTGGTGACGATAACTGACGAAGCCAAAAGAGAGAACACGGCAAGGAGAGCCTGGGGCGAGCGGCCGGTCCCATTTATCTACGGTTGTGCAAAATCTGGGGATCATGGTGGTCGCAGGGCAACACAGGGTGAGATGTTTCGCGGTTGCGGTGTGGATAAGCTTGGATTAGCAAAGCGAAGGCAGACGGGAAAGACAGCGGAGTCAATAAACTGGTTTGTCTGATCTATGACGTCATTGACAGTTGGTTAGACATGTGCTGCCCTAGTGGCGGCGACGGCATCGTGTGATTGGCGCGGGCTGGATCTGAGCAGATGTGCCTTGGCAGGGCTATGAGCCGTCGACGGATGCAAACTTTCTGGCCGTGACAGATTATCGTGTTCGCCAGGGCTGCTTCTGCTGCAAGACAGTAGAGGGACCGAGCTCGGCTTCCGATCGCGAGTTAGGGGGGGAATCGAGTTATTGAGGTTAGGTAGTATCTGACTACAGGTACCTCCTTATCGACAACTAGTACTGAGAAAGTATCTGGTAAGGAGACGGGACTCGGGCGAGAGGCTCGGGCGAGTCGATGGGTGGGACGGTGCATTGGATGGGTCCCGTTAGCCTCAGGTGGCGCCGTGTTGTCCGTTTACAGTACATCCAACTACTACAGGAGTAGCAGCATTAAGGTGATCCGTGCTGTTCAGCACGCCACCTCCTCGCAACGGGATGGCAGCGGCGGGCAATAGCAGGCAGCCAGCAGGGCCAGGCAGCCCAAGCCCAGGCTTGTTCAAGGTAGCCCGGTTAGTACGGTACTTACCTTCTACCTACACAGACGGTCCGGCCCTGGTAGGTCGAGCTGCGGGCTGCTACAGGCAGGGACGATCCAAGGTCAGCACCCTGCGGCGACTCACCACCATAGATCAATCTTTGACCCGTTCATCAGGAGCCGTGTCACCTCCGCTCCCGCATTTTCCTACTCGCTCCGGTCGATCTCTCACCTCCGGCCTGACGTCGCCCCGCTGCCGCTGCCCATCTCATCGTGTCCGAGGCATGTGCGGATCCACGGCCTGTGTCTCGCATCTCGACCAGCCGTCCAACTCGTCCAGCCGCCGCTGTGACTTCTAGGTCGCCGGTGCGCTCGCCATGGACGAAGTGCGCGAGAAGCAGCCGTCGTCGCCGGACGCCGACAGCGACGGCATCGGCGCCACTCCGCGACGAAGCACCCGCTCCAGACCCTTCAGTGCCGATCTCTCGTCGCCCTTCCCTTCGCTCGGCCAGTCACCGCCACCCGCCTCAGCCGCTGCCGACATTGGCCAGCGGCAGCTCGTCACAAGTCCTGATCCCGTCTCCTCGTGGAGTACCAGCTCCGAACAGCAAATGTGCACCCGCTCCGCCGCCTCGGACATCTCCAACGACCGCGTCTTCCCCATCCGTTCCGTTGTCAGCGTCGCTCCGACTCCTAGGTTCCCTTCCCACTCTGTTGACGACTACTTCGCCTTGCCAGCCGATGCAGACCCTCGCGCCACCCCGACGCGCAGTCGCCCTCACCATCCTCGACAGGCTCCCTTTTCCACCGACTCTCACCCCTTGTCCGCCTCCGAGGCCATCTCCGGCAGCCGTCGGCCCTGGCCTCGCCGCAAGAGGCCGCTGAGCGGTCCCTTGTCCAGCATCCAGGCCGACGCCGCTCGCAAGGGCACCATCGGCCCGCTGAACCTGGCCATATCCGCCTCCGACTCCGACTCCGACGACTCGGCCCCTAGGCAGCCCCGATCCGCCGCCGCCAGAGTTTCTGCTCCAGTTCGCGGGACCGCGTCGGCTGCATCTGGCCATCGGTCTCTGTCCGACATGCCGCACGTCTACACGCGCTTCACCCACGTCCTGACCGAAGGCGGCCACTCCGTCATCACGGGCCGAGACGGTGTTCTCCAGCGTTGCGAAGACGAGCCCATTCACACTCCCGGCGCCATCCAGGGCTTCGGTGTACTCCTAGCCCTCAGGGAGGAAATCGATGGAAGCTTCATCGTCCGCTACGCGAGCGAGAACTCAGACAAGATGCTCGGCTATGGCCCCAAGCAGCTATTTCAGCTTACCAACTTCATGGATATCTTAACCGAGGAGCAGCAGGATAATCTGCTCGACCACATCGACTTCATCCGCGACGAGGACGCCGACCCCTCCGCTAACGGTCCCGAGGTTCTCAGCCTCTCCATTCGCCATCCCAAGAGGAGGCGCAGTGTCAAGCTCTGGTGCGCCATCCACATTAACCCTGCCCACCCGGACCTCATCATCTGCGAGTTCGAGCGAGACGACGACAAAGATTTTCCCCTCCGTCCAACTGACGAGCTGACGCCCGACGTCCCGCACGATACCCTGCACTCGAATCCGAACCTCGAGGAGATTGAGGAGAGCACCGAGGTCCTGAGCAAGCCATTGCGTATCTTGCGAAGCGCCAGGAAACGGAGGGGCGAGCAAGGCGCCATGCAGGTCTTTGACATCATGTCCCAGGTTCAGGAGCAGCTCGCCTCGGCCTCCAACCTCGACAACTTTCTCAAGATTCTCGTCGGTATCTTCAAGGAGCTGACCGGCTTCCACCGCGTCATGATTTACCAGTTCGACTCGTCCTTCAACGGCAAGGTCGTCACCGAACTCGTCGACACATCCCAGACTTTGGATCTCTACAAGGGTCTCAACTTCCCGGCCTCGGACATCCCCCGTCAAGCCCGCGATCTCTACAAGATTAATAAGGTGCGGCTGCTCTACGATCGGGATCTCGAGACGGCCAGGATCGTCTGCCGCTCTGCCGAGGACCTCGAGGTTCCCTTGGACATGACGCACGCCTATCTCAGGGCCATGTCGCCCATTCACCTCAAGTACCTGGGCAACATGGCCGTGCGGTCTTCCATGTCTATCTCCATCAACGCTTTCGACGAGCTCTGGGGGCTGATCGCCTGCCACTCGTACGGGTCTCATGGCATGCGCGTGTCATTTCCCATTCGAAAGATGTGTCGGTTAGTTGGAGACACCGCGTCTCGGAACATCGAGAGACTCTCGTACGCCTCGAGGCTTCAAGCTAGGAAGCTCATCAACACGGCGCCCACTGAAAGCAACCCCACCGGCTATATAATCGCCTCTTCCGACGACCTTCTCAAGCTCTTCGATGCCGACTTCGGCCTTCTGTCCATCAGGGGTGAGGCCAAGGTGCTGGGCGTCTTGGAGCAGAGCCAGGAAGCGCTGGCCATGCTCGAATACCTCCGGATGCGGAGTCTGACGGCTGTGGTGACGTCCCAGGACATCACCGAGGACTTTCCTGATCTTCGGTATTCGCTCGGCTTCCAGGTCATCGCCGGCTTGCTCTACGTTCCGCTGAGCGTCGGCGGCCACGACTTTATCGTCTTCTTCCGCAAGGGCCAGGTGAGGGAGGTCAAGTGGGCCGGCAACCCGTACGAGAAGACGATCCGACAGGGGACCTCGGGTTACCTGGAGCCGCGCAGCAGCTTCAAGACATGGCGGGAGACGGTCATGGGCAAGTGCCGCGAGTGGAATGAGGAGCAAGTCGAGACGGCTGCAGTGCTTTGTCTCGTATATGGTGAGGACACTCTCTTCCTCTGGACATTCACTGGCAAAGGCTGATAACCCCCCGTCATAGGCAAGTTCATCGAGGTCTGGAGACAAAAGGAGGCAGCACTGCAAAACAGCAAGCTCACCCGACTGCTCCTCGCCAATTCGGCTCACGAGGTCCGGACGCCGCTCAACGCCATCATCAATTACCTGGAGATTGCGCTCGAGGGTACGCTCGACCAGGAGACGCGGGAGAACCTGGCACGTTCGCACTCGGCTTCCAAGTCTCTCATCTACGTCATCAACGATCTCCTCGATCTGACCAAAACGGAGGAGGGCCAGAATCTGATTAAGGACGAGGTATTTGACTTGGTGGCATGTCTGCAGGAAGCGACGGGGCCTTTCCACATCGACGCCAAGAGGAAGAGCATCGGATTCAGCGTCAGGCATAATCCCGGCCTGCCCCGGCTCGTCCACGGGGATGGTCGCCGTGTTCGCCAAGCCATATCCAACGTGACAGCCAACGCGGTCGCGCATACGCAGGCCGGGTCTGTCGACGTCGAAATGCTCGTCGTCGAGGTGAGAGACGGTCAGGTCATCGTCGAGATCATTGTGACCGACTCGGGCATCGGCATGAGTCCGCAACAGCTCGATGCCTTGTTCCGCGAGCTGGAGCAGGTCAGCAGTGAGTCGGAGACGGAGCCCAAGAGCGCCGAGGACGATAGCGAGGCTCACGGCGCGCGGACGCTGGGCCTCGGGCTCGCCCTTGTTGCACGCATCGTGAGGAACATGAACGGACAATTGCGGCTCAAATCGGAGCCGAGCCAGGGCTCAAGGTTTGTCGTTCAGCTACCGTTTCTCCTGGCCGACGACTCTCTCGGCAATGACAGCGCCTCCCGTGACGTGGCCGAGACGGAAGCGGAGATCAAAGCAGAGCCTGAAGCGGTTGCGTCGGCGACGGACTCGCTCAAAGGCGAAATCATGCTCGTCGATTGCGGGCGCCCTGGCCACGCCAACGTGGAAGAGGGCGCCACGTTCGGGCCTGACGACGCCAGCGGCAAGAGCCGGCATAGCATCGGCAGCAAGGACAGCCGCGGCAGCGACGCGGATCGGCTCATCAACGCCATCCAGACGCCCCTTTCGCTGACCGACAACCAGGTGGGATACTTTGGCAATGTGCCGGGCTCAGGCTGTAGTTCCGGCCGGGGCGCCCCACGAGCCAGCATCGGCGGCGTTCCGCTCTCTCCCACTCCGACGACTCGCAAGTTTGCGGCACTCACGGCGTCGCGGCACGAGCCCGGTACCGAGGAGATTCGCGACAGCAAGACGCCGCTCCGGGCCATCAAAGTACCGGACGAGTACAAGGACATGGAGACGGCGCCGCAAGAGTCGCGCGTGCTGTACGAGGTGGATGAAGACAGTGGGCGCAGGCCGTGTCGTAGCAAGAGCATCGTCAGCGCCGCGACGACGGACGCCAGCAACGGGCTCCGCACCCTGGTGGCCGAGGACGATCCGATCAACATGAAGCTACTCAGCAAGAGACTGCAGAAGGCGGGCCACGAGGTTCACCATGCCGTCAATGGCGAGGACTGCGCGACGGTGTACAAGGACGATTCGTCGTCGTTTGACGTGATTCTCATGGACATGCAGGTGAGTGGTGGCCAGTTGTCTCCCTTCCCCCCCTATTTGCCGTAGCGACCAGCTAACAAGGGGGACGAAAAAGATGCCCATCGTCGACGGCCTTACTAGCACCAAGATGATCCGTTCGATCGAGGGCACGGACGAACACAAGGGCTATTCACGGCTGGCGTCGCTCAATGGTCGCGTCCCTATCTTCGCCGTCTCGGCCTCGTTGCTGGAGCGGGAGAAGCAGACGTACATTGACGCCGGCTTTGACGGCTGGATCCTGAAGCCGATTGACTTTAAGAGGCTCAATAAGCTGCTGCTGGGCATACATGATGGGGAAACGCGCAGCACATGCCTCTACGCCGAGGGCCAGTGGGAACGTGGTGGCTGGTTTGTTATGCCGTCCGATGTGTCTGCCTGCACGACGGCGAGCGATGATACGACGCCTCGGGCCGAGGAGACGACGACATGTTGAGGGTTTGGTGTGTGCAATAGCCTCCTCTGATGGTTGACCTGTCCGCCGTGGAATCGTCGTCCAAGGAATGAGGAGAGCACCGGAATTCCTGGTGGAAAGGCGACATCAAGCCGTCTCAGCAGGGACGCCCTTAACGGCTCTTGCGACGCAGCGCGCCATGCTGGTCGTCTCGTCTCTTGTTCCCGGAAATCTTTTGCGTCGATGCTTCTCACGTCTCTCCTCCCTGCTACCTAGAGTGTCCCCCTGTGCGTTTCTTTTTTTTTTTCAACTTTTCACCCACCCTACATGAATCGTCTTCTTCAACGATTGGCAGCGGATACGAACCATCCTGGCAAACGAACGGGCATACGGCGTTTGGGAGAACGGTAGACACCCGGTCATTGGAAATGGAAGCGCCGTCATGATGTGACGCTCTTGTCGCGTTTGGATTCTTAAACGTCCCATGACCTTGCCGTCTTTTGGGACTGCCGTGACGTCTTTGCTTAACTCTTGTTCTTGACCTCCTCTGGCCAGCGTTCCAGATGGCCGGTTCAAATGGTTCAGGGGCATGAGTCTATGAATGATGGATACACGAATCATCAACGTGGGAACGATCGAGTCAATGTTTATCCTCTTTTGCACCGAATTCCCTCACGGAAACTCCCGGCATTGGAAACCTGGGGAGGACGAGTCGAAACGTTTTTCATTCCACGAGCAAAACTTTGCGATCAAGTTCTTACTCTCCGGCCTACCAGACAGGAAGCTACCAGGCAGGAAGCCGTCAGGCGGTAAGCGTACCCGAGTTTGAGTAATCCCTTGTCAGGCTCGGAGGTGGTAAAACGGGAACGGAGAGTCCGTCGATGGTTTTGTGGTCCTGGTTGAATCTTTGTTGGGTGGAATGAGGTGTGACGAGGGGGTTGATAGGCCTCTCCACTCGGATGATGAATAGAAGTCAGTGTGGCATCAAGTGGACCAAACTTTTTGCGTACCCTCCTCTATGAAGATGGTAGATGCGTAGCTTGTATACAGTCGTCTGGTCCAGTGTTGGTTGATACCATTTGTTATGTTGCCCCCCCTTTACGACGATGTAGTCAGCCAAATCACCCTGACATGATCTTGTCTCCGATGATGCAGCAGTTTCACGTCTGGCCTTTCCCGTCCTTCACAACAACGAAATGGAAGAAGGGGAAAGCGCTCGTTTATTTTCCTCGAAGACGACACGACAAAGTTGGAACATAGAAAAGGGTGTTTTTTTTTTTTGGGTTGGGGGTGGGGGGGGTTGGGGGGGGGGGGGTGGTTGTTGTGGGAAGAGGGAGAGAAACGGAACAGACGGAGGATGATGGGTGATAAGAAGAGGAAGAAAAGAAGGAAAGAAACAAAGAGCAATTTTTCTGCTTACCAAAAAAAAAGGGGGGGGAAGAAAAGGAAGGAGAAATAGAGAGAGGATGATAAAACATACTCAGAAATACGAGGAAGAAGAGCAAATAAAAAAAAAAGAGATAGAGGAACATAGGTAATACTAAGAGACACGAAGGGGGAAAAGGGAAAAAAGAAAAAAAAAAGGGGGGGGGGGGGTGGGGG
>LAZP02000340.1:0-21803 GCA_001272575.2 Ophiocordyceps unilateralis | reverse complement strand
ACAACATACCTACCTACCTACCTACGCATTACAGCATGAAACGTATACAGCAAATTTCGTATCCTCCTCGTCTCACTCCCGTCCGCAGACGCCCGCTTTGAGCCCTCCAATTCTCGCCACAGCCAATGCCATGGCCCCCCTCCCCCCCCGTCTTTGCAGCCACGCCTCGGCAACACGCGCCTAAGACAAAAGGCCCTTGAGCCGCTCTCTGCGGACGGGGGGGAAGAAAAAAAAGACGGAATTCCAATGAGACAAAGAAAAAAAAAAGGGGGAGGCATGAAAGAAAATTAAAATAAAGAAAAAAAAAGACTAATCCCGCCGCTCACAACAAGAAAAAGCCTCTCCCGCGCTCCCCCATGGCCAACACAAAAAACACACCGTAACGCCCCTTCGGCCAACTTTGCCTTGCTCGCCCCCTCCCGTCATACAATGACAAAGGGAAGCTCCCTCTGCAGCCCTTGCTTCAGCAGACCGTAACGCTCGTCGTCCTCGGGTCGAATCTGGCCCTTGCGTAGCAGAAAGTCGAGCATGACGAGCCCACAGTTGGGCTTCCACTCGCTACACATCAGATCCCTCTTGACCTCGTCGACGGCTTTCAGAACAAAGTCGGTCGCCGCTTCCGGCTCGCCCGGTCTCGGCCTGAAGCTGGCGTCGACCTCGAGGTCAAAGGTGAAGCGGATGCCCGGCTCCAGCTGGCCCCTCTCGCAGCCGGCCGTCGGGTCCTTTCGGTCGTAAAAGGTGATGCGGGGCCCGTGCTCGACGGTGCCGACGACGATGCCGTCGGCCGTCACCCTGCGCGAAGCCATCTCGACCGCCAGCCGGGCCTCCTCCATGGCCTCCCGCTGCAGCGTTCGCAGAGGGTCCATGGCGTCGCCCGGGTCCATGGCTCCGGCCACGACCTGGTCCAGCTTGCCGGCGTACGTCACCTTGTCCGATCGCCTCGAGACCCAGACGTGCATCTTGGGCCGGCCGTTGACCACCTTCATCGTGTACAGGTTCATGTGCACGCCGCTCGTGACGATGCCGAAGACGCCGCGCAGGGGCGACGGCATTTGCAGCCCCGTGAGGTGACTGTCGAGGCCGCGGATCGGATGGTAGTCTGCCTTGTTGCCAAGCCATTTGCCCAGCCCGCCCACGACGCCCACGTTCTTCTCACACAGGTCGACGAACTCGTCTCGGCAGACGTCGACGACGTCACCGCCCCGGCCCATGTCCACCATCAGGTGCACCCTGCGCTCCGCCTTGAAGACGTGGAAGCCGGTGCCTTCCCACATGATGCTCGCCACGGACTCTGGCAGCATGTAGCCGACGGGCCGCAGGTTGTCGAGCAGGCAAAACTCCCACAAGCCACCGAGATCCCTGTCGAACTTGTTGCATCGACGGATGACTTCGTAAAACGACGGCGTGCTCGACTTGAGCCGAAACGTGGCTGCAGGTGTAAACGAGGCGATTGGCGTCATCTTGGACGGCGTGCTGGCCGTCTCGTCAGCGTCGACGACGTCGACGTATTCGCACTTGACCCTCGAGGGATCCAGGTGGGATGCTCGTCGCCATGTTATTGTGTCCGCGTCACCGAGACCGACCGTCTTGTCCCAACAGCTCGTCATGCAAGCCACCGCCATCGCTTGGCGCGTGACCGAGGGGGAGAAGGCACGGAGAAGGCTATCGGATACCCAGACTGCTGGGACTTTGGCCGCTCTCCGGTCTCCCGAGGCGGATGAGACATGGTGGTCGGCATCATGCAACCTTTTCCTCACCGGGAAGGGCCCTCATATCCCGCTCCCCTTGCGATGCTTGCTTTTTGTGACATGGCTTGAGCTCATCGGCCAGTCGGCGTGCAGGCACGCCTCTGTTTCCCGCCGACGACGCTCGGCAGCTGATGAGTCGTCTCCATGATACAGGTAGATGGTGTCGCACGAGAGACAAGGGGGTTCCATCGATCCAGGGTATTCTTTTTCTTGACCGGTCAGATGAGCCCGAGCGAATCAACGATGACGCGGCACGGGAGACGCTGCCATTGGCGTCGTATGCATTACCACGCTGGGCCGAACGGTTGAAAAAAACAGGCACCGTGCTGTGTAGGCAAGCTATCCAAGATTCAAGGCGAGGAGGCGAGAGGCTTGCCGCTGGTGGCCGGGGACGGTGCGACTTGCCAAGCCTCGCCGTGCCTCGTCGTCTTTCGTCGTCGTCGGTCCATGATGCGCCGAGGAGGGCGGAAGATGTGCAGTCCAGCAGTGACTGGAAGGGGGGGGAAAAATGAGCACAGTGTGAACAAAGGCCGTTTTCTTCAAGCTTCACACTACCTGTTACATAAGCACCACCCACCACATCACCACCACCACCTCGATCTCTCCGCTCCGCTCTCCGCCACAGTTTCCCCGAAGCCAGTGACGACGACGAACCAGGCCAGACTCATATCATACCATCGCATTGACGCCGCCACGATGCTCGCCGCGCGACGACGGCTCCCCAGCCTCGCCTGCCGCCTGCCCCGGACCGCCCGCAGCTACGTCAACGACACCCTAAAGCCGGCCCCCGACGCCAACCACAAGCCGGCCTCCGATGACGACGACGACAACAACAACCACGACAAGCCGGCCGCCGAGGTCAACGAGTCCTTTGGCGTATGAGTGGCCCATGATCAATCTTTCGCTCGACCCGCTGACCGTGGGCTACTTTACCCGATTCTTCCCTCTGTCCGCAGAAAGGATCCATCCTCTTTCTCTCAACCTTCCTCGGCATCGTCCTGCTCAATCAGTTTGGCCCGGAAAAGGGCGAGGAGTCGGCCTTGACCAAGTTCATTCTCAAGCACACCTCCCGCCCTGACGACTGGGCCGACATCAACGCTCTGCACACCAAGACCATGGAGCAGGCTGGCTTCTACAGGAATCTGTTTGAGAACGCGTCCAACGAGCATCGTTTCGTCGACGTTTCCTTTCCGGAGTAGGCCTGAAGCTTCCGTCCTCGCTCGCCCTTGCTGATTGTTCTGCCTACAGGGCCATTCAATCCCATGCTTCGCGGAACATACCGCCTGGCCACATCAGGAATATCGACGATGTCATCGAGCACTATCGCAAGCAGCATATCAAAGACGAGGAAAGGAAGGCCAAGAAGCTGGCGGCACTGTCCTCCTAAGGGAGCAGCTACTCGCCCTGCGTGGCGTTTCCGCACCAGTTACGGCCGGGGCATGTGCTCCCAGGTTTTCCTGCGTGCCAAGGGACTGCCCGCCTTAGAATTAGAAGCAATATCTGCAAGTAACACCTGCTGTTCCTGCTCGATGTGACCATGAAACCTTTGTGAAACTCGGCGAATCCTTGCCTCTACGTCACGGCTTTCCCTGTCCTATGGTCTTAGTTCATCTGGCAGACTTCTCCTTCTACCCGAGGCCGGCCATGGCAGCAGGGAGCGTGGGTAATACCACACGCATGGACTTATGTCCTATAGCAAGTTTTATTGGCGGCAGATTTGCTCCTCAGTAACAACTAGTGGACCAGTCCATCTTGAGCCTGGCCATCCGTCAAGTAACGGCGGCTGCTTCGGGCACACGGCATGCACGTGCAACCGGAACGCGAGAGGCGATGCTCTTTGGCTATGCCATTGTCAACCGACTTTGATAGAAGCATCGACACTCTACCAATCATCATGACCCATTTCGCCCGTAACAGTCCGTGAATGCAGAAACCACCCAAGACCACTCTCTTACTTGAGGGGGATGAAACGTGAGGAGTGTGTGGCACCAATACCAGGTCGACCGTGCTTGACCGGCTTGCTGCGGCGGAGTCAGCGCCCAAGTTCATACTTTTTTTCAAGAAGCGGGCAGTGAATGAATCAAACAGGGTGACGCACTATGAGATGGAGAACTCGGCCAGGTAGTGGCCGACCATCTCAGGCTTAATCTCCACCTGGTTGAATTCCTTGCCAGAGTAGATGCCGATGATGCTGCCAATCATCTCTGGGACGACAATCATGTCGCGGAGGTGAGTCTTGACGAGTTCGGGCTTCTCGTTGGGCTTGGCCTCCTGCTTGGCCTTTCGAAGCTTCTTGATGAGACCCATGGGCCGGCGCTTTAGACCACGGTTGATCCTACGACGGGCACGGGCGTGGACAACATCGCGCAGCTGATCGGAGCTGAGGTCGAGGAGGCTGATCATGGGGGGGGAAAGCCGACGTCAGCCAATGCCCAATCAGAGTCGGCATCCGGGGGAGAAAGAGCGCGCAGAAGTGAAAAAACGACTGCTGGCAATCCTGCGGAGCGACGTACTTGTCGAGGTCGATTCCCCGGTACGAAAACTTGCGGAACGCTCTTCTCTTCTTGAGCTCGGCGGCCTCCTCGGCGTTCTGCAGTAGCAGCACAGCATCATCAGCGACCCATATTCCATAGCAGCGACGACGGTTGGGGACAAACGCACGTATTCGTCAGCCATGATGGCGGTGCTGCTTGACGACAGAACTCTGAGGTATGGACGAGCGAAGTGTGAGGTCGGTCGGTCGCGCGAACTGGAGTCGTGGCGGGGGTTGTCCTCGATTCGCTTGCAGGCTTGTAAATTCGGCGTAGGGCTTTCGTGCCCTTTGGTCAGACAGATCACGTGTTATTGACCACCAAGGTAGCACGTATATACCTTGTCCATTGTGCGAATAGCCTCACATAGATGGATGTGCAAATAGCAGATGACGATAGACAGAGCTCGAGACGACGAGTGCCCTTTTTTTTCCCCCCCAGCGGGGGCTCGCCAAACGCTAACCCTGCGGTTATGGGGGCACATCGAACCTAATCCGACTTCTCCGCCCGTCTCTTCTCCGCCCGTCTCTTCTCCGCCCGTCTCTTCTCCGCCTGTCTCCCCCTTCCCTCGACTCAGTGTCCGGTGCTTCTGTCACCATGAACGAGCGAGTTATGCTGACCTCGGTGATTCTACCTGCCGAGCTCCGGCCGAGGGAGATCAAGACGCGTCATTAAGCTCCTGCAGGTAACGACGGCCCATGTCGATATCATGACATCCTTTTAAACCTCGTGTCGTGGCCCGTTGCACGACAATCTAGACCCGCCGTGTAGAATGATGCGATGTGAGCCGTCTCTGGAAAACACGAAGGAGCCGCAGACCGACAATACAGAGATTTAAGAGGCCCGAGTCTAAATCTACGACAAAGTTACAGCTTTGCAATACGGCGATCCGCCTCTGATGGGAGGGGGGGAGGGGGTTGCAGCTCTCAGCCGACGGCCGGGATGCAGGAAGATCGTCGATAGCTCTGCATGTACGAAGCATTTGTACTCCTTGCAGTCATCGTCAGCATTTTCGCAGCTTCAGAGGTGTCACCGACGAACCCCCAACTCGGCGCAAGACATCGGTGTCCGGCACTGGCACTCGGCTTCAGCGCACCGCCAAGGTGGATCGTAGCGCCCAGCATAATGTCTGCTACCCGATAGCAGATACAAGGATAAGGTGGTGGTTTTGCCAAGTTGTTCTTGGCCGGCCTGGGCAACACCAATCATTGCCTGATGTGTGTCCTCGGTCGCGGTAACCATCGGCTCCAAGTCTCGTAAAGAGAAGCTTTTGCCGTCGTTTCTCTTCCTCTCGGCGTTCATTGTTCTCTTAGCACCGACGACTGGTCCCCTCGACGCCGTCGGAATATGGCATGCGTAAGGCGATGTTGACTCAGATGGCTCAACGGGAAGAGGATAATAGTAGAAGTCGTAGAGCGCGAGTATTTATAGACTGTAGGTATTGTAAGCACAACTCGTCGGCAAATGACAAAGAACCCCTTTTTTTGAACGATATTAAAAGAAAAGGTGGCTCCTTGTATGTATCGAGCGTTGGGGCAAGGCTCCGGCTTGGGCCACGCTGCCCCGTCAACAACGGCGAGCCAGCGGACGGGCTCGCCAAGCTGGAGGGGAGAATGAAGCCTGGACAGGTCTGCACCGACGCTGGCCTTGGCAGTCTCGGCGTCGCTTCGTCGTCGTGCGGCCACAACAGGCCGCCAAGCCTCTTAGGCAATGCTGTGACCACCCACCGCATCGCCTCTTCGACGATATATGTTCCGCCTCGTTGCCCTCTCTTTTGTGACACAGCATCGTCGCGCGGCTATCGCCCTTTCGGTGTCTCCCTCTCGTCGCCTTTGTCGTCCTCGACCGATCACTATATCTCGATCTCGGAACGCCACCCACCCAACAGCTGTGGCCGAGCGGCAGCACGGGCGATGCATGCAGGTGGCGGCGGGGGAAAAAGACCAGGGATAGCCGCTCGAGCTTCAAGACTGGATGCAGGCAGCAGCTAATCTGGTCACCGAACGGTAGCCTTCTGCATCGGCTCAGACCCGGTCACTCCCTCTGGGGACTGGCTGGGGGACAGAGAGGGCTGCGGCGCAGGCTCGTCGTCCTTGTCTGCAGTCTCGCCCATCATGCCGTTGCCGCCTGAGCCTGGGAAAGCGCGGGATGCCCTGCTGCCGACTTCGACTGCGGCAAATCCGTCACCTCGGCCGAGGCGGAAAATAAGTCCGACTCGATCAGGCCCGGCCTTGCCGCCCATGACGACGCATTGGACCAAGCCTGAGAGCTGCACATGGACGTACGTTGCTGATGGACAGTTCGGACGGGCTTCCAAGGGTGCCATTGCATGGCTGGACCTCGAACCCGTCCCCGGCGCAAGCACCTTGTCGTGCTACCCTGACGGCATGTTTTATGAGGGGCGTACGGGCATCTTTAGCCCAGCAACTTGCCCCGACGGCTGGTTTACCGTGACGGTTCAGGTCGGTCATGCCGCAGTAACGCATCATCCGACCACCACGGCCGTCTGCTGCTCCTCGTCTGTGGCATCTCTCTCTATCTCTCCCTGTCGCTCTCTCTCTCCTCTCTCCTCTCTGCCGTGTATCATGTCTGCTGACCGGGGTTGTGCATGCTTTTCAGCTATTACTCGTATGACGGCTCTCATTGCAAACGGTCGGTGCCTACAGTATTGGCTGTCCCGATCAGTTATGACCGCGCGGCCGGAACGTACGACGTCATGACCAACTCAACGACAACCTTGTACAGCGCCACGATAGCCGTCAACGCCATCCGGGCCCTCTTTATGGAGCAGGACAAGCACCTGCTGGGCCTGACGGATGACGAGGAAATCAGGCACGAGGAAGACGAGGTGGCGGCGTCACCCTCGATAGGAACACGCATCGGCATCGCCCTCGGCGTCACCGTCCTCGCCCTCCTGTCTCTCGGAGCCATCTCCTTCTGTCTGTTGCGGTGGCGCCACTCGCGGAGGAGAAAGGCCAAGAGGCTGGTACTGCATGAGCTCGGCGTCGTGCGCGAGTGTAGGTCTCGGACCCGAGAGTCTTACGAGCCCGACACGGGCTTCGACATCCACGATCGGTGTGTTCTGGCGCCGCCACCGGCATACGAAGCCTCAGCGGGCGGGCAGCGGGTGGCGAGTGCCAATGAAGAGATCAGGGCTCTCGTCGCGCACAAGGCGGCCATCCAACGACGCATCGAAGAGCTGGAGAGGGAGAATGCGGAAGGGGGAGGAGTTGGCGGCCTCTAGCAGCCTCGTGCGAGTCGTCAAGTTGCCTGTGTATCAACAGATGCATCGCATCGGTGGGTATCGCGTTCAAAGTCGACGGGCAAATCTGATTCCTTCTACAGACTATCAGAGGTAGAGGTAGTAGGAGACATGGATCCGAGGCTGCAGTTCAGCCGGCAGACGGGCAGACGGGCAGACAGGCAGACAGGCAGTCGGTAGGTGCCTCACTAGCGCAGGTCCCCCCTGATGCTGAATGGTCGCCGGGGCTCGTTGGAAAGTACCGAATATCTAGGTACCCACTCGTTCCTGCGGCCCGTCAACTGCGCCCTGTGGCAGACCTGTGGCATCTCGAGGTCCTTGGCAGGTACGGGCTACTGCGGCGACTTACAGCATCCTCGTCGACCCGCCTGAAACCCCTCCACCCACTACATCCATGCTTACCTCTTCTCTCTTCTCTCCCGTCTCTTACACACACTCGAAGTCTCACCTCTCACCTCGTCTTTGTGGCTTCGGATCGCTGCAACGGCTGCAGCCAACGGCCAGTGCTACCGTTCATACAAACATACATACATACGCATACTACGCAGCCTCAGCTTCCCACACCCGTGGCTTCGCCTAATCTGTCTGTCTTGCCCGCTTCACCATGAAGGGCGAGGTGCGTATCTTGTCTTCCCTGCTTCCCGAGACATCCGTGTACTACCTACTGACGCTTTGCTCGGCAGATCTTTCACATTCACCTAGGCCAGGCTGGAACTCAGCTCGGCAACTCGGCCTGGGAGCTGTACGTGACCTCCCTTCTCCGTCTTACCTTTTTCTTCGCTGACGACTAGACTTCAGTTACCTTTTGGAGCATGGCCTCGGTCTCGACGGCCGTCCCGACCCCAATGCTACTGACATCGGCGATCAGGGCTCCTTCGAGACCTTCTTCACAGAGACGAGCGGCGGCAAATATGTGCCTCGCGCCCTCTTCATGGACCTCGACCCGTCCCCCATAGACGAGATCCGAACGGGCCCCTACCGCCACCTTTTCCACCCCGAACTGCTCATCAGCGGCAAGGAAGACGCTGCCAACAACTATGCTCGCGGCCACTACACTGTCGGCAAGGACATGGTCGGCGAAGTCGTCGAGCGAGTCCGTCGTGTTGTCGGTGAGTTATCCTCACGCCCCGCTGGCCGCTTGCGCTGATACCAGGATACGCAGACAACTGCCAGTGCTTGCAGGGCTTCCTGATTTTTCACTCCTTCGGCGGCGGCACTGGCTCTGGCTTCGGTGCCCTCCTCCTCGAGCGTCTCTCTGCCGAGTACGGCAAGAAGACGAAGCTCGAGTTTGCCGTCTACCCGGCGCCCAAAGTCCACACGTCCGTTGTCGAACCCTACAACGCCGTCCTTTCCACTCACAGCACCATCGAGAACTCCGATTGCACCTTTCTCGTCGATAACGAGGCCGTCTACGATATTTGCCGTCGCAATCTCGACATTCCCCGGCCCTCGTACGATCACCTCAACCGCCTGATCGCTCAGGTCGTTAGCTCCATCACCTCATCGCTTCGCTTTGACGGCGCACTCAACGTCGATCTCAACGAATTCCAGACGAACCTGGTTCCCTACCCCCGTATTCACTATCCCCTCATCAGCTACGCTCCGGTCGTGTCGGCCGCCAAGAGTGCGCACGAGAGCTTCAAAGTGCACGATCTCACCTTTCAGTGTAAGTTGGTCGCCAGCATGCCTCGCGACGTCGACTGACAGATTTCATGCCCAGGCTTCGAGCCCAACAACCAGATGGTTGTCTGCGACCCTCGCAACGGCAAGTACATGGCCGTCGCCCTCCTCTATCGCGGCGACGTTGTTCCTCGGGACTGCACGGCCGCCATTGCCGCCCTAAAGGCCAAGGCATCCTTCAACCTTGTCGAGTGGTGTCCCACCGGGTTCAAGCTCGGCATCAACTATCAGAGGCCCATGGCCGTCCCCGCCCCTATCGAGGACGGTGGCCTGGCTTCCGTCGACCGCTCCGTCTCCATGCTGTCCAACACCACCGCCATTGCCGAGGCCTGGAGTCGTCTCGATCTCAAGTTCGACCTCATGCACAGCAAGCGCGCCTTTGTGCACTGGTATGTCGGTGAGGGCATGGAGGAGGGCGAGTTTACTGAGGCCCGCGAGGACCTTGCTGCGCTCGAGAGGGATTACGAAGAGGTCGCTTTGGATTCGTTGGAGCCAGAGGAAGAGGTTGAATATTAGGCGGGCCTACCGCCAGCCCACTTCCCGATTTTTCGTCGAGCCGGAGCCTGTCGCGGCGCACTCCGGTCCTCGATGTCTACACGTCGCCGTTGAACCGCTGATGGACAAAGAAGCCCAGTTATGATGGAAGAAGGGGCCGTACACTTCGGATGGCGGGCCCAACATCTCTGAGGGACGTGACCTTGTAGAGGTTGAAACTCATTGAGGATGGTGCATGTGTTTTTTTTGTTTTCCAGCTTGGTCGAAAGCAGCAGGCAATTCGATTTGATGTCTTTTTTTTTTCCCACTCAATGTCAGGATTTCTACAGCACAGAAGCCGACTCTGCGAAGAATGCGTGGTCCTCCGCCTAAACTGTCTTTTTTAAGTCACCGTTGGTGGGAGTGTCAGCTGGGCGAGATCTCTGGTCAACCGTCAAGTAAACGAGCTTCCCTTTCCCGCTACCATAAACACGATCGATATCCAGGGCTGCGACGAGGCCAAGAGGGTGACCCGAGATGCTCTTTCATCCGGCCTTGGCTGGGCCCTTCTTTTTCCATTCTGCCGCTCTGGACGCACTCCTGCTCTTGGGCTTGGCGATTCTCCCTTTGGACTTCTTACCCAGCTTCAGATCCTTGGGTCGGCCGTCCTTGACAGAGGCCCTCTTGCCCTCGAATACGATCTGCTCGGGCGACTTCTTGCCAGCGAAGACGGCTTCCGACGGCGTGCTCTTCCGCTGTAGCGCCGCGCCGGCCCGGCCGAGGAGTTTGCCGGCGCGACCCACGGCGGCCCGGTCTTTGGCGGCGGCATGCTTGGATTTGCGGACGGTGTTATTCGGCGCAAAGGCCCTGTCCCTGGCACGCTTCTGCGCCAGGACCGTCTTGCGAGGGTCTTTGGCTCGCGTCACTCGGAGCGGACGGGGGAGCATCGGCGGGAATTTTTTGCCGTCGAGGAGCAGGGCCGCTTCGACGTCGTTACCATCCTGCAAGGGATCAGTACGCGCGAGACCGGGGCGGAAGAGTAGACGGCCGGCACTCACGTAGTATTGAACGTAGGCGAAGCCTTTGCCGACCCGGGTCTTGGTGTCACGTACGACGCGGACATTCTCCACCTTGCCCTGCTTCCCAAACGTCCTCCAGAGGCCCTCCTCCACGTCCGAGGGGACTTTGTTGCGCTTGGACTCGACCGTCTTGCCCTGGCTGTCGGTATTGACCATCGTCTCGTCATCGACGAAGCCGAGATTTCCCACAAAGACGCACCGCCGGTGATCCACCGGACTCGGGTGTGCCACGCTGTCCACTCTGATGTGGCGGCCCAAGATCTCGGTCCCATTCAATTTCGATGCCACGGTCCGAGCGGCGGCAGGCGAGGTGAAGACGGCATAGGCGTTGGCAGACTTGGTCGTGGCCTTCATCACCGACTTGGTGATGTAGGCGGCCTTTTTGGGCATGGCGCCGGTGGAAAACGCGACTGATCGAAAGCGTATCGACTCCAACTTCTGAACAACTCCATTATCTTGACCGCCAAGGGCTGATGTCAAATGATTGACAAGAGTCTTCTTTGCCTGCCCGGAGGTGATGGCTTCCGTAGATACGTTGCCAATAAAGACGGTTCTGCTTGCCTTTTCCAACTCTGAAGTTTTGGACTCTTGAATCAAGCTTTCATGAGCGGGCGGTTGTTCGTCCTCGGACTCAGCGCCGTTGTCGCTTTCCTGTTCACCTTTGAGACGCTTTGCCGGGGGCTCAGGGACGTGTTTCTCGGTTAGTGCAGCAAAGTACTTTTCTTCCAGATCATCATTGGCATCTTTTCGTTTGCGCTTCCGTGGTTTTCCATGTTTCGCGGGCTCAGCCGCATCGCTTGTAGACGCGGGATGCTGTGGGCTTCCCGGAGTGTCGCTGTCATCATCTCCTGCATGGCTGGAGGGAGCTGAAGCGTGTCCATCCTCGTCAGCGTCAGGCTCTGAACCTGGGTCCGAAAGTTCGCCGTCGTTTTCCACGTCGGGCGCTCCAGACTCCTTTGCTGGCCATGTTGAGGAGTAGCTGAACTTTGTGGGCGGCTTCACAGGCCCAGACTAACAAGGATTATAAGTACATCGAGTCGCGAATCGGGAGACAAATCACCTACACTGGACGCGAAGAGGGCATCGAGAGAGGCGTCAATTGCCTTGGAGGCAACGCCCGGTGCCGAAGCTGGCTTTCTACAGACGGGTGCGTCAGCCAAGAGAAGAGAGAGTCCTTTGGAGCCTCATCGCGCGACTCACTTTTTTGTCGCCATCTTCCTCGGGCGGCTCGAGAAGAGTATTCCTCGAGAAAAAATGCTGATGTCGAATTAGTCATTGGCCGCGACTGAGCCCCCCTCTCACCCCGTTATCGGGTTTCTGCCGCTGTTGACCGCCCGCCCGCAATGATGCTGTCCGCCCTCGGTCTAATGCCGTTCCATCCATGGCACTTCCGTTGTTTGGACCGCTGAGGCGCCAGAGGCTACAGAGGCTGCTAGCAGTGTACCACAGTGGAGAGCACATGGCGCAGTGAGCCGCTGCCACAGCGCCCGTAGGAACCACCACCGCCACCGCTAGCAGCAGCAGCAGCAGCAGCAGCAGCAAGTGCGCGCGCAGTCGTGCCTTCCACAACCCTTCTCCCTCCACCCACCGCTCTCCCACCATCTCTTCCCCAGCCGTCTGCCTCTCCTTCTCAGCCTCCTCGGAGCTCCTCTTCACGTCTCCTGGGTCTACAGTCTGCATCCGCGCCCGCTAGGGCTGCCTTTTACCTCTTGTCTACCCCTCTCTCATCGTGTCCCAGCCGCCGCCGTGGCCTTCGCCGCAACGAGTCTGCTTCAGCCAACAAAGGCCTTCTCCTCCTCTCCCGAAGCACCTACGACGAGCCAGCAAATTTTTCCTTGTCTACGGCGAGCCCATGGCGGCCGCCGCTCTAGCGCACGGCGCCCAAGCGTCGTCCGGAGGGAATCTGGAAGACAGCAACGCCTCCAGTCCCCTCAGCGAGGTCGACGACGGTGATGCCAACGACGAGGAGATGGATCGCATGCAGCTTGATCGTCATGGCCCTGTCGACGGCGACAAGTTGAGCCTCAACGGTCGCTTCAACAATGCCTTGGAATCCGACAGCGCACTCTCCGATGCCGCTTCCGACGTCAACTCGGACCCCAACGACACCGAGGCCGAGACGGAGAGACTATACGATACCCCCAAGAGTCAGAGGCAGCGAAACGTCCACGTCGATCAATTCGGCAATGGCCCGGTCTTCGAGCCTTCCCCTAGCAAGCTGAGCAGGGCCACCCCAGCCGGCGCCGACGAGAACAATCGCGGAGACGCGACCTTTTCTGGCGACGATTCGCCCGCTTCCAGCCAGGCTGGAGCAAACGACGCGCTCGCAAAACCCGCCGCCAAGAGTGGTACAAACGTCGACGAGCTTGTGACGCTGGACTCGCAGGAGCGCAAGCGGAAACGGTCCCCAGTGGCCGATCAGTCCGGGTCGGACGAACCACTTCGCAAGCGTACCGGTTCAGTGGCAGCGCTCGAGACCACGGCCCAAGAAGACATACCTCTAAATGAGGACGACAACGCCTCGACGAACCCTCACAGCGGCCACCAGTCCGTCGGTGAGGACGAGCCCAGCTCGGCCTCGAATCGGGAAACGACAGCCGAGGCGCCGGAACGAGAAACGAGGGCGGTCAAGTCGACGCGCAGTTCGTCTAAGCGCAAGGCGCCGCCCCCCGAAGACGCCGTCCCCGAGGCCGACGGCGACATGCGCGAGGACCCCGCCCCCGAAGATGAGGCTGAGCATCCCGAGGAAGAGGCGGAGGGGGACGCCGACGAGGAAATGGACGCTGCAGTCAAGAATGTCGAAGAGAGTGAGTACCGGCCCCAAGCCGCAGTCGCTTACCATGACTGACGTCGGCGCAGTGGAAAGAAAGCATGCCGCCTTCAGAGACTGGACACATATCGAGGAAATGTTCAACATCTTCCGTGAGAGGTCCGTGGAGCATTCTCTCGAGTCGCGGATAGGCATCGGCTGACCTGGCACGCGCAGACTTTACAAGGATCGGCTGCAGCGACTCGAGGAGGAGGAGCGGTCTCTCCTGGCCGACGAGCCCACGCACCCCGAGTATCTGAGCATGAAGAAGTGCATCGACGACCGATTGAACAAGAGACTGCACGAGATCAATACCGAACACGAATTCCGGATGAGGGCGCATGAGCGGCGAGCCGTGGCGCAGCGAGCTCAGATCTGGAGCCAGTTCTTTCAGGCCGTCCGCGAGAAGAGAGAGCAGGCGCTGGAGAGGCTGAACCAACAGTGGTACGAGGTCCAAAGCGCCAGGCGAAGCACCCACAGCCTGCCAGACTACGGCTTGCTGTTCCCCAAGGAGCCGGCGCAACGGTTGAGGAACGCGGTGGCCTACAACACGGAGGTTTCGACGCTCGCCGGCCTGGCAAAGCACGTGGGCTTCCCGGCCGTCCCCGAGCTCAAGGGCGCCTCGGCGGCTGAGTTGGAGTCGGACCTGAATGCCATCGAGGTACCCCTGGGAACCCGCATTTCCGTGCGCGTGGCCTTGACTCTGACAACCCTCTCTCCAGCACGTCCGGCGTGGCCGCCACAGGCACTCTGCTCACCAGGCGCGAGACGATTACCACACGCCAACCTTTAGCCGCCTCGGACCCGCCGGAGAGCAGTTTCTCAAGGACACGCCGTGGGCCAACCCCAATCACTCTGCTCACAAGCTGCACCAGCAGCATTCAGGTCCGTCAGACGGTCCTCCTCCGAGGCGGCCGGCCCAGCCCGTCAGCGCTCCTCCGCCGGCGGAAGCCAAGGCCGTCTTCGAAGGCCAGTCCACGGCGCAGCCATCACCGGCCTTGTCCAACCGCATGACAGACTCGCCGGACATGGCTCGGAACATATTGAGCCAGGCTGCGCATCAGATGAAGCGGGTGGGTAGCATCCCGAATCTCACACGTGGGTCCAAAACGGCCACCGCTTGAGCGTCTTCTTTTTTCCGACTGTCGACGATTAGAACCATGAGGCTCAGCCTTTGCCTGCATTTCGGATACTGTGATACCCCCCAAGAGGAGTAGTCGGCTTTTGGCGTCTTTCCCTCCCGTCTCGTTTCCCCTTTTTCTTTGTACATCATCGCATACTGCGTGGGTGGATGACCTTACATTTGGGAAATCGCACGGGAAACGTCACTCCTGACAAGGCGTTGGCAGCTCCGGACGCGTTGGACTTGCAAGTAGTATAAGGGGGGGGGGGGGGGGGCGACATGCGGGAACTAGACTCGCAGGTCTCGTACCCCTCTTGGTTTGGCTCATGTCATTTATCGCCTCTCGTCTTATTGTATATGAATTGCTAGGGCATTCTGTCGGTACAAAGCAATGTGCGATGAGGGCGAATCGGACGTGTGCCCGACTTCAGGCCGACAAAACATGACCGTTTCAAAAGAGCTTTGCACTTTTTGTTGAGGGCCATCACTGCTCAAGGTCTTCGACTATGGCCTGCTACCCCCGGTCACGTCGATTCCGCCCTTCGTCCTACCCGGACGTCGAAGCTATTCCTTGCCGGCCGGTGCCTGGGGAGCATCAGGCACCTTGACATCGGCGAATTCGTCTTGGCCGACGGCCTTGATCGTGTAGATGTCTGCGGCGACCGATGAGCACCCTGTTCCTGCGCCGTGAGTCTCGACAAGCACGCCGAAGCTTACAGATGGCTACAGTGATGCTGAACAAGCCCAGACCCGTAAGAGTGTTCCGGAGCAGATAGGGTCGACGAGCTCGTATGAGGGCTGGGCCTTGCCTCAGCCGGCGGTCGTAATATGTGTGATGCGGGCTGGGAAGGGGCGGAGGATGAGCATTCTGCCGGCTGTCACAGACAGAGCGTGAGGCGCTTACTGGTTGTACATGGTGGATGCGGTGTCCGAAGGTATGGCGGTTGGATGGCGAGGATGAAGAGGTGGTGAGCTTTGGGTGTTCCAACACCCTGCCGATGTATGAAGCCGATAACCTACCCTAGGCGCGTACCCGGGACCCTCGTACACCAGGCGTACTTGATGCACCACTCTACGCCATGCTGACATAAGTAGCACACGCAAACTCAGGAAGTTCTCCGGGCGAAGAACAGATATCAACATGTACAAGCTGCTTTGTTTAAAAATGCTGATAATGAGTCCTATTCGTCAGGGCGTATGTCAGTCATCTGCCCGAGACTGGGGGGGTTTCTTCCCCTTTGTCCCTGCTGTCCGTATAGAGCTGATGGTCCATGGTCCACAGTGTGGCCCTGACGGTACGTGCCGTGGCTGACCGACCTACCCTACTCGGCAGGCTACCTAGGTCAGGTAGAGAGAGGTACAGAGGTTGCGCTAGCGTTTGCCAGACAGGTGATCGATCTTGGGGAACGCGGCTGTCGTTCGTCAACTGCTTCTTTTTCACCGGCTTCTTCAGCAGCAGATCAAAGCCGACGCCACTCACGGACGGAGGTTTTGACGCCCTGAACTAATCGACTCGGCCGCCAAGCAGCAGCCGCACAGACCGCACTTGCCATCAACACGAGCGCGACCCCAGTGGGACTGTGAAGGCTTCGTCGGCGCAGAGCATGCGATCACGACGACCGTACAGTTGATTCTACGCGCCCCATCACACCAGCTCGCAGCTCGTCTGCTTCTCATGGTGCCACCTGGCAGGCGCCCAGTAGATACGCGAAAGCACAGTCATCACTTCCTGCCATCTTTCGTCGCCCGCCTTTGCGCAGCGGCGGCGGCGCTACCATGACCTCGACGCTTTCTGTACCGCAGCAGATCCGTCAGCTCGATGATGCTCGCAAGCTCGTCCTCGCTGACGTCAAGTACTATTCGAATGTCGTGAGGGGCATCCTGCCCATCATCGGGCCTACCGCCCCCATCGAGCTGCGACAATGGGGCGCCGAGTTCCTGGCCGAGGCCTTCTCTACTCCCGCGCTGCCCATCGGGGAGAAGGAGACGATGCAGTTGTACGTGCTCACGACGCTCGAGTCGCTGGTTGAGAACGAGAGAGAGGATCCGCACGTGCTGCAGGGTGTCATCAAAACCGCTGCCAGCATCTACCCGCTTGCTCTGCGCTGGATGTGCGTATTCCCTCCCCTTTCCTCGGCTGGCGGCGCTGATCGACGACCTTTCCTCCGTCACAGCATCAACAACGGATACGACACCGTCACTTGGGAGAGGATAGTGAGCATCAAGCAGAGAATATTGCGGCTATGGGAAAGCGCGCCACCGTCCGTCATCATCTGCTGCATCAAATTTGTCCAACGTGTCGTACTGGCCCAGACGGTTTCCGTGGCCACTGAGTTCAGAGTGAGGGTTTCCTGACCGTTGCGCACTATCTGGGCTGACCTGCTGACGTGGTCCTTGCAGTACGGCGGCGCTCTCGACGTGTCGCTCGATAAGGTCCCCCCCAACCATCAGTCTCTCGACATGCGAAACCTCGAGGCGGAGGCCACAGGACTACTGGATCGCATGCTGGCCGTTCTACAGGGCAGCAGGTGAGTCTACGACTGGCTTGGCTTAGAACCTGAACTTAACTGCCGATAGCGATGCCCTCATCGTGGACGCTACACTCAACTGCCTTTCCATCCTGGCGCGGACGCGCCCTGCGACGTCCGGTCGAATCCTCAGCGCGCTTCTCAACTTCAATCCCTTGCAGGCCGCCAACTCACCCATGACACCCAAGATCCGCGTGGTGATCAAGTCGATGGAGAAGACGGCTCGACTGCTACTGATGCACCTCAGCAAGAGGGATCCACACAACCCCATCGTGCCACGGATACATCAGCACGTGGAGCGAACGATGCGCGCGGTGGCCGAGGTGATTGACGACTCGGCCAAGAAACGGCCACTGGAGCAGCACCAGCAGCCGGACGGCCTCGAAACCAAGCGGCAGCGCACGGCGGGATCCCACGTACCGATCCGACCGCTCGGGCCCGGCCCGCACTCGTTAGGAGACGTCTTCACGCTCATCAGCAGCGACGACCTCAAGAGATTTGACATATCGCAGCTGCCGCTCGGTTTGGTGGCCAAGGTCTCAGTGACGACGCTCGCAGGCATCGACACGGAGCTGCTGACCAAGGGCGTTGACGCCGTGCGCGGACGGCTCGTGGAGCTGGCCACCGCGCCGGCGCCCGAGGTGAATCCCGCTACAGCGCCGTTGGGTGACGTCGCCGTCGACGAAGATGACGACGACTACGAGCCGGACTTTTTCCAGGCCGAGGACACGGAGCAGATACTCAATAAGCTGGACGGGACGTCGGCGGCGCCGGAGCTGCCCAGCCTGGACGGCAGCCTGGCGCTGACGTCGTTCAGCCTCCCGCGGCCGACTGAGGTGACGGCTGAGGCGGCGCTCCGAGCGGGCACGGGGACGGTGACACGAGTGATGGAGATGATGAAGTCGCTGGAGGAGCCGACGGTGAAGAGGACCAAAGCCGGCTTCAGCCGCCTCGCGGCCAGCTCCGGGGGCCGGGACGCGTGGATGTCGATACTGACGCGGCTGGCGACGCGATCGTCGGCGGGCCTCGAGGCGACACGGGTCAAGGACGCGGACGAGACCGGGTCAGGGCCGGAGCGACTCAGCGACAATATCCGAGAAGTGCTCTACAACTACGTCATGGAGGACTTTCGCAGGCACATCGACGTGGCTGTGTCGTGGCTCTGCGAAGAGTGGTATAACGACAAAGTGCTGGAGCGTATGGTGGGCGACCACCCGGTTCACTACGACAAGTGCGCGGTGCGGCTGCTGGAGGGCTTCTTGCCGTACCTGCACCCGCAGGATAAGGTGCTTACGCGCTTCTTGAGCGAGATTCCCGGGTTGAACCGGGCGATGCTGTCGCGGGTGAAGAAGATGTGCCGCGACCCCAGCGTGACGCAGCTGGCGCTGACGAGCCTGCTGTACCTGGTCATGATGCGGCCGCCGATCAAGGAGGTGGCGCTGGACACGGTGCAAGACATCTGGACCGAGTGTGAGTGGGCTCTGCGTCGGCAGCTGGAAGGAATGTTGCTGACCGTCGGCGCCATCAGTCGAGGACGCCCGACCGATGGCGGCCAAGTATCTCGCCAAGTACCGGCCGGCGTTTCTGGAGGCGGCCGTGGGCAAGGACCAAGGCGAGGGTGGGGGCGGAGGCGATGGCGGGGGCGACGGCGGAGGCGATGGCGGAGGCGATGGCGGAGATGATGGCGTGCCGATGGCGGAGGCGGAGGTGGAGGCGGAGGCGGAGGTGGAGGCGGAGGAGGAGGTGGAGGCGGAGGCGGAGGTGGAGACGGGGGTGGTGGCGGAGGCGGAGACCGAGGCGGAAGTGGAGACCAAGGGCGACGGAGCCGGAGCCGGAGCCGGAGCCGGGGAGATGGAGCCGACGGCGGCGATCGCGACGTGAAGCCGACGGACGACGGAGAAGCACGACTGTACGACCGGAGGATGGCGAAAGGAGACGATGGAGAGGTTGGCGTTTTTTCTGGGGCAGGTTCGCGCGAAGCAGAGGGTGAAACAGGAAGGTGACGAGTGTCTCCTGTTGTTGGAGTTGAGGGATGGATGGTGTTGTTGTAGAGTGATTTTAGTAGTCACGTGCGGCTAGATAAAGGCGGGGCAGGTGGTTGCTGGGCCAGCGGCGTGGGAGTGTTTCACGATGTCTAGGACTCGGGCCAAGGGACCTTGGCGCTAGGTGGGAAATCTACAGGTCACTATCAGGTGCTAGTAGCAGCTACGCGGCGGGGCCAGATGTGCTGCCGGGGTTGAAAGGTGCCGAGCACCTCCCTGGTGATAGGATGTAGGGACTCTGGGAGTCTGGGAGTGGGATGACCAGGACCGGGCACGGCGGCTCCCTGTCGACAACTCGGCGCGCGGGGCCCAGACATGTGCTGACGGGAGGGGTACCTGAGCGGTACTTGTGTTGACCTGCGGGAATATACTGGCTGTGACGAAGGCGACGAACTACCTACCTAGGTGTAGTAGGTAGTGTGCTCTCTCTCGGCAGCCAGCGTTTGACATTTGTGTTTGCCGTTTCCGTACCGGCTCCGTACCGCCAACAAGACGGCTACGTCGACGGTGGGTTTCGGTAGCAACCAGCCACTGACTCCAGTGGGCCTGACTAAACACACGACGGGCGCGGCATGAACTCCACCCTCGTCCATCCCATCACCAATTCCTTCCACTCCCCTCTTCCAACCCCCCCCCCCCCCCCTCCTCTTCTCTCTCTCTCTCTCTCTCTCTCTGTTTGTGTGTGTGTCTCTCTCTTTCACGCTCCTCTCTTTGTCTCGCTCGCTTTCATCGTGCTTTCACAGGCAACCCTGTCATGCCACGGAACCGGCTACTTAAGCGACAGACCCTTGGCCCCGTCCAACAAAACGACGTCTACGGTAAAAGCCCGCCCTTCCCCTTCCCCCCCCGTGGCCAGATGTCTCTGCATATGGACGGCGTCGCGCGCTGCCTTGCCCCAGATAATGAGACAGGAGGAGAAAGGACGGCGCGCATGGCCGTCTCCATTCTACCGACTACTGCGTTCCAGGCGCTTGGAGCCCAAGTCTCATTCATCGTCTTGTTTCTTCAACCCTCTTGCCCGAATCCCTTCGTCGTCCTTGTTCTCGCCTCGATGGTCATCGTCGTCGTCGTCTGCAGATCATGATGGGCTGACCGATCCCCTACGAGTCCGTCCCATAGACCCGAGACCGCCCGTCATCCAAGTGGCCGGCATCCGCGTCAGCGCGCCGACACTGAGCCCAGGCGCTGCCTCCAGCATGCACGCCCTGGCCAGGGCCAAGACGATCCGAAGCGTGCCCAGCATCGACGACTCGGAATCCAGCCCTGATAGCCGTCACAGCCCTCTGGCCAGCAGCGTCAATAGCACCGCCAGCACCACGTCGGCCATGTCCGCCGCCGCTCATTCCCCCCCGTTACCCGACCGCTCGCCGCCTCCGATCCGGTTAAAAAACGACGACGTCACCTCTCCCTCGTCCTCTTCTGGCGCTACCATGGCCCCGACGCCCGTCCGATGGGGAGCCCGGGCCGTGCGGGCGTCGGAACCGCCTCCAGCATGCCTCGTTCGCGATGCCACCTCGTCTCCGCCTCCGGATGGCCTCGACCCGGACAGCAGCGGCCAATGGGACTCGACGATTGGCAAGGCCGGCCTGGGCAAGACGGGTCGCGTCATCAACAAGCTCGTCAGCGACAACGACGCGCTCAAGCGCGATATTCAGATTGAGCGCCTACGCGCCGACGAGGCCAAGCAGGCGGCCCGACTGGTCGAGGACAAGATGGAGCGCATCATTAGCGACTACGAAGGCCGGCTGTTGGAGGCTAGCGTGACCAAGACGCTGCTGACGCGCAAGGAGCGTCAGGTCGAGACGCTGACGGCGGCCATTGACGTGGAGAAGAAGAAGGCGGCGGCTGCGCTCGAGCGGGAGAAGAATTGGCGCCACGAGCTGGAAAAGGTGCGAGGCGACTCGGCCGTCCAGATCGACGAGGCCGCCAATTACGCCGCTCTCATGGAAGGCCGGTACAAGGCCATCTCGTCTCACTGGCGCGATCAGGGAGACGACGTCAAGCGGGCCCTGACGCGGATCCGGGGCGAGATCTCGACCATTGTCGACGAGCGGCGCGCAGACGACGACAAGATGCAGACGCTGCGCGAGCTGTGCGACCAGCAGGACAGCAACATCCGTCAGCTGCGGCGCGAAAAGGACGACATTTCGCGCCTGTTTGACGAGTACAAGCAGACGCAGGAGGACGACTTGCGCGGGATCCGTGACGAGGCACGGGCGAGAGAGGACGAGCAGGAGAGGCTGCTGGATGAGTCGAGGAGTGCCCTCGCCAAGCTGAAGTGGGCTCTCAACGTCAAGGAGAACGTCGCCGGCGCCCAATAATCCGACTCTTCCCTCTGAGATGAGGGGCTCAGTCTCCCGACTCCTCCTCCTCCTCCTCCTCCCCGGACAACCTCTCTCTCTCCGCCTCGGATGACTGTACATATCCCCCTCGCCTTGACTCCGACTCTCTTGCATCCGGCCATTCCGTCACATACGAGAAGCTGGACGAGAGGAATGAAGGGAGAAGAAGAGAAAGAAGAAGAAGA
>LAZP02000034.1:33616-71565 GCA_001272575.2 Ophiocordyceps unilateralis | reverse complement strand
GGGGGGGGGAAGGGGGAGAGCGTGCGCCACAGTGGCGCAGGCTCTGGAGTCTGGCAAGTCTCAGTTTGTCTTCCTTGATTTACTGTCGGGTTCTGTGAAAAGAAAGATTTATAAGGATGAGGAATTGATGGGGAAAAAAAAAAAAGACATTCCTCCTCATAGGATCATGCGTCAAACTGGTCTACCTACCTAGCCACATGTAAAGCGTGGGTAAGATAGAGTCGATCGACTTTAGAAGCGGGAATCAGGAGCCAATCGGACAGGACCTTTTGCATGAAGCTCTTTTAGTACCTACCTACCTACCTACCCACCTACCTATGCAACGCGTAGCCTAGTTGCCGAAGATGGTAGTCGTAGTCGTGGTCGTCGAGTTAGGAAAAGTTGTTGTGCGCTTTTCGTACTACCTAGCTCGTAGGTAGGTAGGTAGGTAGGTAGTAGTCGTGTGCAGATAGAAGATAGAACTTGTCTTGTGTAATGGGGGGCGTGAATGCGAATACGATTCTCTGAGACGGCCCCCCGCTAATCGAATCTGCTATCGCTGCATTAGGCAGGTGCGCCCAAGCTACAGCATTTGGAGAACTTGCTTATTCGGTGGGCACTAGTGTGGAGTTTCCCCTCTCTTTCTCTTTCTCTTTCCCCCCCCCCTTCCTCTCCGGCCCCCCCCTTTTTTTTCCCCTTCTTCCACCCGATTTGTCCTATTCGTAAGCCTAGGAAATGGAAATACCCTTCAAGAAACCCCCACCCCCAAGTAATATGCTGAAATAACTGCATGTCTGTGCAACAAAGCCCATGAAGAAATGCATATATATATTTTTTCCCCAAATACTAGCGAGGAGAGGAGGTGGCACCTGATGACCGGGCTGTGTGTGTGTGTATATGTGTATATGTATGTGTGTTTTTCCTTTCCCTTCCCCTTTTTTTGTGTCCCGCGCAGGCCGGTGGTAGCGTCTTTACTTTGCCAGAGTGAGTTAACACCATCTTGACTTGGGGCCTTGTTAGCTCTAGTGGTATTTTTTTTTTCCCGGGTTTTCGTTAGTAAGTGGTTCGGAAGGTTCCAGCTTTTGGTACTCAGCCAAAAGAATTGTTGTTGTTTTCCTCGCCGTCGTCGTCGTCGTCGTCGTCGTAGGGTAGGGAGGCGGGTAACTCGAAAGGGAAAAAAAAAAAAAAAGGAAGGCGAAAGGAAATTAATGGGATTCTGGTGAATGGATGGGATGGATGGATGGGATGGATGGATGATCCTAGGGTAGGCCGACTTGGGTAAGAGCAGAGACAAGTGCCGTCCCCCCGCCTCCTTGCTCTGCCCGTGCATACATACGGGCTGACAAGGTGGCCGGCCAGTCGGGCCTGGATTGTGCCTGTGCCGCGCTGCGTTGGAGGTCGGCCTCACCTTTTCCCTCACCTTTCTCACCTGTATTTCCCTCAGCTGTCTGTCTGTCTGTCTGTCTTTTTTTTTTAACCATTTTCTCACCCTGACCTTGAACTCGTTCTCTTCTCTTTCTCTTTTCCTCTCTCTCCTCGTTCCCTCTTTCTCTCCTACCTCCTCCTCCTCCTCCTCCTCCTCCTCCTCCTCCTCTTTCTCTCTCGCCTCCTCACACCCCCCCGGCGTGTCCCCCGTCCCGAGTCCTGTAGGCCTCCCAAATGCTTGGGCCGCCGAACCTTGTTTCCCTCGCTGTTCGTCTTCAACTTCTTCTCTCCACGCCCCTCCCCTCCCCTTCCCCCCCCCTTCGGCCGCGCCGTTCCCGGCCTCGTTTTGCATAAGAGCCGCCACCACCGTCGCAGAGCATTAATACCGTCTCCAAAACGGCGGGGGTCCTGCTCTGTTGGTGCTCGCGACACATAGACCTTCGCCTCAAAGGGATCGCTCGTTTCTCCACAGTCACGCAGGTCCGTCTCTCTCTCTCTCTCTCTCTCTCTCTTCCTCTCTCCCTCTCTCCCTCTCCCCCTCCCCATCTCTTCTTTTCCTCGACAAGCCTTTCCTTTGGTGCCTCGACTGAGGAGACCCTCCCCCACGCCTTGGCCTCCGTCACTACCTCATCGCTCACGACTCGTCGTCACCTCCTCCTCTTGACTACTTTCGACATGCCCTATCCCTGTCACGGGCCATACATACATACATACAAGTTCAGCCTCTCTCCTTGCCTCCTCTCCTCTATTCGAGAGAGTCAGGGAAACGACTCGAACAAGAGCAGATAGTCCCGCTCAACTGCTTTCTTTTTCCACGCGCCCCCTCAAACCACGCCCCTATCTCGCATCCTCTCTCTCTCTGTCCCCCTCTTCTCTCCATCTCCTCTCTCCTTCTGCCTTTCTCTCTCTTCTCTCCCCTCTCCTCTCTCTCCCTCTCTGCCCTTCCCTCTTCTCTCGTCACCAACCGGCTCCAGTTCGCGCTTGGACTCCGCACACCCCTGTCCTACCCTTTGCCCCAGTCCGGTGCCCGAGCAATGGCAGTACGCGGCTTGTTTTAAGATGAATGCGCTCGAGACTCTAGTTAACGTTTCTGGGAGGACCCCCTTTTGGCTGTAAAAAAATCGTTGGCCTTTACACACGTGCACCGACCCTTCCGCTGCTTCTCAATCATCTATCAGCGTTACACACATACACAGACACAGACATACACTCTCTCTTCTCAACTCTCAACTATCAAATCATTTCTTTTTTTTCTCTCTCTTTATGTCTCTCCTGTCGCAGTCCGCGACTGTTCATTCCCCTTCCGTCGTCAAGCCGCCGCCGTCGTCGTCGTCGTCATCCTCCTCCTCCTCCTTCTCCCTATATCATGGTTGACTCTATACCAGTCCCGACCCAGCCGCCAAACCGGTCCCGCAACGGCAATTGGGTCATCTCAAGCGGTGGCAACGTCTTCTATCGCATCGACGGCCGCGCCCAGCCCCCGGTCCCGGCTCTTCCGGCGCCGCTCATCGGGCCCCGGCGAACCAGGCCGCACGCCATCCACATCATCACCTACCCCCCCGGATACGTGCCGCGCGAATTGCGCCCCAAGCCCCCCAGCAGGTCAAAGAAGGCGGCGCAATCCCTCAAGGCCCGGACCCTACTCGGACGCGGCGACTACCATCGCAATTCGCAGCAGTCGCCTGTGTTGGGCAAATTGCTGGCCTCCTTCGCCTCCAGCAGCAGTCGGCCGCCGGTCATCGATCAGCCTGTAAACCGGCTCTCGGCCCTTGACGAGGTTGCTGTCCAACGACGCCGTCAGCAGCTGCAGGAAAACCGGCTCAGCCTGCCTCTACCGTCGGCTCTGGCGGCTTTGCGACGACAGGACGATACCACCCACCCCTCCTCTAACGCCGACTTCGCAACCAGGCCACACACCACCGAGCGCGCCTTCACCGCGCCTCCTCCCTTCGACATGGCCAACGCCCGGGCTGCCTCAGCCGTCGCCGCTCCCGCAGCGCCTGTTGCTCCCCCAGCCGCCTATCGTTTCGGTGGAAACGCGTCCCTAAACGGCAACCGAAACGGCCTCATGTCTGTCCGCTCCGCCAAGTCGGCCGTCAGTCACCTGGTCTCCGAGGTGCCCAAGCCCGTCGCCTCCGGTAGCGGCCTCTCCTGCTCAATCCTCCTCGCCGAGCCCAACATCTTTCTCTCCGGCTTCGACCACGATCACGATCCGCAGCGCGACTCCAGCGGTGGCACCGCCCTGCTCCGTGGCAAGCTGCACCTCTCCGTCAGCAAGAATGTGAAGATCAAGGCTATCCAGCTCAAGTTACTCGGTCGTGCCCGTACCGAATGGCCCGAAGGCATTCCCCCCTTGAAGCAGGACATTGTCGAGGAGGAGAGTCTGCGCACCCAGGTCCTGACCTTCTTCAATGCCATGAACGACGGCTGGGAGACCGAGTACGGCAACCAATGCTCCTACAAGCTCCGCGCCGCCTCGGCCAACTCCAGCAACACCAACCTGGCCGCCACGCCGCGCTCCGGAGGTCTGACGCCTGCCATGGCATCTAACCGCGGCCTCACCGCCAAGGAACTCAAGCGTCTGTCCCTGCAGAGCGTCCAGTCGCGAAGCTTCGGAAAGGGCGATAGCGGCCTTGCCTCTCCCACCCAGGCCAAGGGCTTCAAGGTCTTCTACCCGGGCTCCTACGATTACTCCTTCGAGCTGCCCATCGACCACCATCAGCTCGAGACGACCAAGCTGCCCTTCGGCTCCGTCCGCTGGGAGCTCCACGCCACCGTCGACCGCGCAGGCGCCTTCAAGCCCAACCTTCACGGCATGAAGGAGGTGTCCATCGTCCGTCTGCCCGACCAGATGTCCCTCGAGACGACGGAACCCATCTCCATCAGCCGGCAATGGGAGGACCAGCTTCACTACGACATTGTCATCTCGGGCAAGAGCTTCCCCATCGGTTCCAAGATCCCCATCGCCTTCAAGCTCACCCCCCTGGCCAAGGTGCAGGTTCATAAGCTCAAGGTGTACGTGACGGAGACGATTGAATATTGGACCAACGACCGCCGTGTAACCAGGAAAGAACCCGGCCGCAAGATTCTGCTACTCGAGAAGGCGGCCGGCAAGCCGCTGGATGCCGCCTGGGCCGCTTCCGACATCACCACAATTCGCGGCGGCGAGCCCAGCGTCGAGGAGCGTCGTAACGCACGTGAGCTGGCACAGCGGAGAAGGGCGGCCGACGCGGCCCGGCGGCACCGGACTCCCGAACAGCTGCCGGATCCCTCGGCCAACCTTCTCGGCGATCTCGATCTCGGGCTGGAGAGCATGTGGGGCTCGACGGAGATAGAGGCCAACGTCCAGATCCCGACGTGCGAGATGATGGCCAAGAACAAGCACCAGAGGCTGAACCCGGACTGCAGTTGGAGGAATGTCAACGTCTATCACTGGATCAAGGTTCGTTGCGTCACCACGTGTTTTTTTTTTTTTTTTACTCTCGTCGACGAACTGACTCCCCCGAGTAGATCGTCATGCGCATCAGCCGCGCAGATCCGGATGACCCGACAGGCCACAAGAGGCGGCACTTCGAGATCAGCATCGATTCGCCCTTCACCGTCCTCAACTGTCGAGCCACGCAGGCCAACACCAACCTGCCGGCATATTCGGGCCCCGTCAGCCAGCCCTCTCCCTTCCAGGCATGCTGCGGCTGCCCAGACGCGCTTTCCATGCCCGCAAACATGTCTCCCAGCTCGTCGACGGGCACTTTGCTGGGCGGCGAGCCCATCCACGAGGCTCTGCCCACGCCCCCACAAGCGGCACACATGGGTCCGATGATGACGTCTCCTGTCACCGAGGTGCGGCCTTCCACCCGCGCGTCGGCCGAGAGGAGCGGCTCCCAAGGCGACGCACGGCCCATTCATCTCTTGAGGACTCCGAGCTTCGATCCTCCGGCTTTCTCGGCCGACATTGCGCCTCCGCCGGCCATCGTCATCGACGTTCCCGATGCGTCCTTGACGCCGCCCCCGCAGTACGATACCGTGATAGGGACGCCAAGCGTCGACGGCCTCGCCGACTACTTCTCGCGGCTCGCCGACTACGGCTATCAGTACGATGACGACTCGGGGTCCGATTCGGACCTCATGCCTTCGAGGATTTTGGATAGATCGGGAAGAGTCAATGTCGCCCATCCTAGGACGTCTCGTGCCGGGAGGAGAATGCCCAGCCGGAGCATGGAGATTGCACGCCCGTCTGTGAGCCTGAATCTCGACAATCTGCAGGATCCAAATAGGGCATCTATGGTGCCGGGGGCCGTCGTGTAACCAACCACCGGCGCCCTCCCCAAATCTGCTTGCCTGGCGTTAATGGAGACGTTTCAAAAAAAAAACGAAGAATGTATTTGACCAGTTGCCCCTCTGCAGCCGAGTTTTTCATGTGTCATGGGGTTGGGGTTGGGGGGGAGTTTGGGTTCAAGGCGTGTTCTTGTACGTGTCGAATTTTGGTTCATCTAGCGCATACCCAGACGGCAAGGTCGAGGTCATGATATTTGCGGATAAGGGAAAAAAACAAATGGCTTTTTTTTTTCCTTTTTTTTTTTTTTTTTGCATCTTTTTCATTGACGGGCGGTGTTTCTTGTGCTGGGTTTGGGAGGTGTACTTGAATAGACACAGAGACAGATTTGGGGTCTGTGGTGGGATGCGTATTGGACGCTGTCCCGGATCCCTTGGACAAGATTGTTGCAGTGTCTCTCATTCCCCTAGCTTGCCTATAGGGAAGACTGTACGTTTGTCGTGGACGCGGACGGAGTACGATACTCGGAAGATAGACGTGTATCTAATGTGAGGGCCCAAGAAATCACAAAACACCGTGAAGCCCGAGACATGTAACGATGAGTTTCAAAAATGTAGAGGCTATGTCTTGCAACTGTGAGAAGATGTTGATGCACACACGACTGTGAAAAAATAAGAAAAAAAAAAAAAAAGGGAGTGACGAGGACCGATTTCACGAAGCGGAAACAGCAGCGTCGGCGAGGGGACAACGCGGATCGTAGCCGAGAGACTTGACGATGCCGAGCCCCTTGGTGTGACCCTCGCGGAAGAGCAACCTGTCGCCGGGACGGAGGAACTCGGGCCGCTGGAGGAAGCGGAAGGCGACGGTGGCGCGGTCGCCGGTCCGGATCAGGTCGCGGTCGATGGCGACGATGGCGCACGTTTGCGAGACGGAGCCGACGTGGAGCATGGCTTGGTACTTTGTCTGGATCGTGGTGGCGTGGGAGAGGATGAGGACTGCGACGTTTTTGAGTCTGTGGGGGGAAATAGCAAAGGGGGGGGGGGGTTTTGGGGGTGGGGGGGAAAAGGAGAAGGAGAAGGAGAAGGAGAAGGAGAAGGAGAAGGAGAAGGAGAAGGAGAAGGAGAAGGAGAAGGAGAAGGAGAGAGAGAGAGAGAAAGAGAGAGAGAGAGAGAAAAAGAAGACGATGGCTGGCTCACCTTCGGCGACAAACTCGCGGTGGACGACGGGCGCGGGCTGGTCGTCGAGCCTGGGCAGAACAACCATGCCCTTGCGGACATCGTTGCGTCGGAGTTTCTTCAGAGCCAGAGACGCAGACTGACCAGCGGCAGCGGCACGAGCACGGATCCGTCGCCTCTCGATGGACCGAACGACGGTGGGGACGAAGAGCCCCCGAGCATCAGGCCCGACGAGGACGGCATCCCCATCGCGAACGACTCCGGCGGCGACGATGCCGGAGACGACGGTGCCGGTAAAGGGCACGGAAAAGGTATCGTTGACGTGGAACTCAAACGGCGCGTCCGGATTCTGCCGCCCGTGCTGAGGCAACATGTTCAGAAAGGCGCGGACGAGATCCAAGCCCTGACCGGTCACGTTGGACACGTGAAAGACGGGACAGATGCGATGGCTGACGAAGCGGGCTGCCGTCTCGACGGCTTCCTCACGAGACGAGATGAGGGCGGGCACCTTGCGAGCGCCGGGGCTGCGTAACACCTTGACGATCTGCGTCATGGTCTGGGCGAGGATGTTGGGCGGGCAAATGTCCGTCTTGGTGACGACGACCATGACGGGCACGTTGAGGGCGAGGGCGATGCCCAGATGCTCCTTGCTCATGCCCACGAGTCCGTTGTTGGCCGCCACCATAAGGAGACAGTAGTCTGGGCTGCTGGACAGGAGGCCGAAGACGGTAGTTCGGAGATACTTTTCGTGGCCGGCGAGATCGGTGAAGGTGATGACTTTGGCGCTGCGTTTGCCGATGTCTTCCCAGGATAGTTTTCCTGGGGTAAGGAGAGGGGCGGGAAGGGGGGTGGGGGGGGGGGAGGGGAGTGGCCAGGAAGCGTTAGAGAGATTGTTTCTTTGGAAGGGGGGGTAAAGGCTTCATTCAGGAGAAGAGGAGAGAAAAAAGGGGGAGTATAAACGAGTAGACAAATTCAAGGGATTGGGGCAGCGCAGGAAAGAAAAAAGTGAAAGAGTCGAGTGGAAGAGACATCAATATGGGGAGCAGATAGACTCAAAGAGAAGAGGTGAAAAATAAGAACCGGATGCAGTAATCACAACTCGGAGACGACAACAGGGTAAAGTAGGAGAAAAGCAGGTGACCAGAACGCAAACGAGGTGAGAACAGGCAGGCAAAGCAAAGGAAACTCGAAAAAAGGAAAATAAGTGGAAAAGACGTACGTCCCGGCGTCTCGGACACGACGACGCGTCCCACGCTATCAAAGCCCATAATCTCCATGCCGACAGAGCTCGTCCGGCCCGTCTCCATCTCATGCTTATGTCGAAACAGATTGACCCTGGCCTTTCCCCTGCCGTCGTCGAGATCGCCCTTGACGAGCACGCCGAGCATCGAGCTCTTACCGGCGTCCACTGTCGTGGCATTCGGGCCGTCGTCAGCCAGAGCTTTTCAGCGGCAAGGAAAGAGGAGCGTTAAAAGATTGGACATTTAGAAGATTAAGGGGAAGGCGGGGAAAAAGAGAGAGAGAGAGAGAGAGAGAGAGAGAGAGAGAGAGAGAGAGAGAGAAAGGTACCATTGCCGACGACGGCAATCCTCGTCTCGATGACATCTTCTGGCCGGGCGGGCACGCGGCGGATCAGCACCTGTCCGCTGCAAAACGCCGTGGCGTCTTTTTTGTTGACCCTCTTGCCGGCGCTGCCTCCACTGCTAGTGGTGGTGGTGACGGCCTCAACACTTCCGCCGACATTCCTCGTCAGCAAGAGCTCGCAGTCAGCGCGCAACAGCTTGGCGGCCCGAACAAGCCTATCATAAGCCTCGGACCACTGGGCGGCGCTAAGCTGCATCGACTCGCCGCCGTCCTCCTGGCCGAGATGGAAAACGGTCTCGCCGCCTCCCTCGTCGACCCGGGCGGCGACGACGCGCTGTAGCTGTTCCAGAGACTGGCCGTCATCGGACGGAGCGAGGAGTAGCTGCTTCAGCCGTATCCGCGGCGGAGCGTTGCCGAGATCGAGCGTGTCCAAGAGCTCGTCTAACTCGGCGTGGTGGTCGGTTGATGTCGCTGTCTCTGTGCATCTCGAGCTTGGAAACCGGACTTTCTGCTGCTGCTCGACGTACTCGGCGAATTCGCTCAGAGCCTGCTTCTCACAGAAGTCGTCCAGAGGGGTCAGAGACGATGGGAACAAGGGGGAGAGCGGATGAAGACGTACGGACTCTCCTTTGCGCCTCTCGTGTGGTTGGGCTTTGTTCGACATGGCATCACAACGAAGCGCAGCGATATCATTGACTTATCGACGGCTTGCAAGAGAGAGGGAAAAAAAAAAAAAAAGACGGCTGATCGATAATATGGGGAAAGTCGAGTCTCGCGCTTCTGTGAGACTCAACGACAGTCGGCACTTCGAGTCACGCTCTCTCCGACCTCGGCTCATCGAAGGCTCATCGAACGAGTGACTCGGGAGGCGAATACGGTGGGGTCTGGGGGTTATCGATAACGCATGCCGACTTGCTGCATCACCTCGGCCATGCGATGAGACGAGATGGAGATGAAGGAATAGAAATCTTCGAGGACTTGTAAACTGCTTTTCTATTAGAGGATAACAAGCTGCTATCCTTGCAGAGCGCACTTCGTCCCCGGTTTCATTGCCGTCGGCGACTCCCGTCAAAGCAGATCTGACATGGCACTTCTCCAATAGGCTAATTGGGTCTCTCCTTAGCATCGCTCTAACCGGATTCTCAACACCCGATCTCTGGTTCAACGTCTGCCCGTCATCGGTCCTGACCAAGCTGCCACCACGACGCCACATGTGCACTCTCCGCCATCGAGGCGACGTCATAAGCGCGGTGCTCCGCGATCTTGTGCGTAGGCAGACGCCCGCACCCATTGACCAAGTGTCGGCTTCTCCTGTCGTGTCCCCTCATAGGAGTCCCTGTCTCTTAGCTCCTTCCCGACGACTCTCCCTTTCGATGCGTTTGCCCATGAGGCCTGCCTTTCGCAATACTCGGTCGATTCACGACCGATGGTATCAAAACGGTGTCTGGGGTGAGATCAACACTACGCTGTCGCCTATTGTGCGCAGAGTCAGGAACGGACGAGCGCTGGTAAATCGTGTCATAGGGGCCCACCTCGAACGAAGAGCATCTCCGATTTGCGGCTTATCGTCTGCACCAAAAAGTCAACATTGCGACAAGGCACATACATTATGGAGGCGAGCAGACCTTGATCTCGTCGTTATCGTTGGAGTTATCGTCATCGTCATCGACAGCATAGATGGTCTCCTCGACCTCGCCCAAAACCAGATTGCAATGGCTGTCGTACGCCTATGTCAAGCATTAGCAGCCGGCTTCCACCAGGTCCCGGGGGGGGGGGGGGAAGGGTATACGTGGAGCTTTCCCTTGAGTTCGCGGTCTCCCCTCAGCTTGACGAAGACGGCCTCGTTAAGGAGAAGTCGCACAAGGTCGAGGGGCTCAGCGACATGTCCGGTTTCCTCGCCTGCATCCGCCATGTTTGGCGCGCGGTGATGCTTCTTTTCGTGTGAGCGCTGATGATGAAGTCGCAAGGCTGAGTGAGGGGACAACGGGAAAATCTTTGGACGGCGGGGCAAAGCCGCCGGTACTATGCAACTATCTGCAATAATCAAAGTATAGCGCACCCCGTTACTGGACTATCCATGGATGTGCGTACCGAGTACAGCCGGGGTTCGTGTTACCCCAGCTTTTCGGCTCCGCTGCGGGGATTCCCTGTTCGTTGGACAACCCCGCCTTGGAGGCACTTCCCTTGAGGAGGTCCGAGAAGGTTTCCCGGTCTTCTCTCAACAAGACACACAGAGCTTTACGCACACATTGTGTTACGCCTTTTCTGCTTCTGCGGCTCAGCCTATTCGTTCTTCTGTCCGTATGGCTATCCGGATGCGAATGTCGCCGGAGCCGTGCGTCGATGGCACAATTATCAAGCTGCTTCGTGACGCGTTCTCGTCGTCTGGGTCGACTTCCCCGCTCGCTGCCCCGTCCGCGGCTGGGGCAACGTAATGGTCGGATTGGAGCAACTCGGGGTCCTCGCTGGATAGAGAATGAGGGTTCCAAGAAGGAGGAGTTGCAAGACAATGAGGACCACTTGGCCGCTCTGCTAAGCGCGATGCAGCGTCAAGACCCCGGCCAGACCAGCCGATCCTTCATCGCATGGACGAAGCTACTCGGTGACAGGAACTTGAAGCGGCACTCGGAAGCCGTGCGGCAGGCTCAGGAGCTTCCCGCGACGACACTCTCGGAGATGGTACGGAGTCTCGATCCCGTGGCCAACCCGGGGCTGGACGTAGCACATGGCCTCAACATCACGTCTGCCATGGCTCAGTTCACGTCGGCCTTTACGCTGGTGGACGAATTTGGCGTGCGAAAACACCATCGCCAAGTTCTGGCTGGCATGTCGGCTCTGCACAAGGCCCGCAAAGCCGTCTTTCCCACAGACTGCGAGGTCATGATGCGCTGTGCCGGCGCCGGCGTCAACCCTCGGCAGGTCAAGCGCTTCTGGGGAGCCCCTACTCGTCTCGGACTTCAGCAGTATCGTTCGCCCAAGACGTGGCTTGAGTTCGTCAGGGGCCGCTTCAAGACGGAGCCCATGTACTACCAGTATGACCGCGCACGCATAGCAGTGCTCCCCCGCGATTTGCAACGGTCAGGCTCCAGAAGGATGCCGGAAAAGATCTTGCAATATCTCGACAGTCTCCGTCTCAGCCGCAACGTGACGCAGTTTGAGCCGTGGAACCGGCAGCACTGGCGGCCGGAACAGGACTGGCGACGCTACATGCGGCACACGGGGCGCGACTTTCGTAGCTATGGCGCTCACTTTCGACGTGCAATCTGCTATCCGACCACCATCGACGAGGAGTTCCTTTGCGTGTCCATGGTGGCCTTTGCCCGGTCAAGCGATCACCGAGCCATCCGCGAGGAGATCCTCAACTACCACTACGGCATCAACTTCATCCCCATCCAAGAAGCCCCCGGCCTCCGCCCCTCGGGCGGCCACGACATACCGTCGGATTCCCTCATCAAGCCGACGGCCCGGCTACTGGACGCGCTGGTCGAGGCCTTTGGTGCCATGTCGGATACGCTGCTGGGCCTGGAACTGGTGCGCTTCGTGTCCAATCGCTACGGAGTGCCCATCCCCGCCCACACCTGGTCCAACCTCTTCAACTGGACCTACGTCTGCTGTACCAAGCCACTGCGCCAGATGCGTCGCTTCTTCGACCACGGAGAGATGGGTGCCACCTCTATGCGCGAGGTCAGCCACGTCTGGAACCTGATGTGTTCTCCCCCCTACAACATCGAGCCCAGCTTCGACGACTGGCTCTGCTGGACCCGCGCCCTGATCAACTCTCGCGCCTTTGAATCGGCCGTGGACGCCATCAGCGATCACTTGGTACCGCACTTTCGCGCCGTCGATGACGAGTATCGCACTGCCGTACTCGAAGAGCTACTGGCCAACGAGGACAGCACTTCCCGGCCCTCGACTTGTGCCTCCCATCGCCGCCTCCAAGCTCAGACTCGCAAGGACCACGCCCGCACCTCCATCGCCCATTGCCTACACCAGCTGCTCAAGACGGCCTCCCGCACCGCCCGCCACCGCTCAGGGTCCGTCATGCACTGCCTCATCCCAAACCTCGTCCGCGATTTCCCCGACTTTTTCCCCGCGGAATTCTCCTACCGCTCTTCCCAGGGCCTCATCCACCTCGCCCGTCCCGACGCCCCACGCCGCTTCCGCTGGGTCAAGGCCTGGCGCACCGGCTTGCCTGCTCGATACTCGGCCTCCTACATCCCGCCCGAGCAAGAGAGCCGGAATTTGCCGGACCGCAAATGGCCCGAGATTCAGGACATGCGCATCCTCGGCTGGCATCGAGTTCCCACCGTGCGAGCAGAGTCCCTCATTTGCCCCCTGCCGCGCAGACGACGAGCCGACGGCGCTGTTGATAAAGGGGAGGCTCGTGACTGGTTTGCCTGGCACCGCGGTTTGCGCAGGGAGCTGATGCTCTAGATGCTACCGATCCTCCTGAAGCGGATGGAGATTAAAAAAAAAACAGACGCAGAAACAGAGAGATGTGTGTGTGTGTGTGTGTGAGAGAGAGAGAGAGAGAACTATCCACAACCGAATAAAGTAATTTCTAATCAGGCTCCGGCCAACAAATTCTACCCCTAAGGACCTCACACTAGGGACTTGGAGGGTGAGCCACATGCCGAAATAGGCTTTCTTGTTGGCTACGACTCCTCGAACATCTACAACATCTGGTTTCTTTCAAGAATGGAAGTCCGGAGACGAGGAGACGTTACCTTTTAAGAGGGTTCTTTCTTCGAAGACAAGATACAAGACGAGGTCCCCCCATCTTACAGCAAGAAGACGACTTTGCGGAAGATGTTTATTACCGGCCGTCTATTACCTGCGACATAAGCTCTACTGTACGGCGCCAAACTTGACTTCCACTCTAGCCGTTGACTGGCTTGCTTTCTTTTACCTGATGAATTATGGCCAGAAACTTGGACAACACCGGCTTCCAATCGGGGCTCTCAGGCAGTGGAAGAGCCCATCCACCTCCTTGTACGGGCACGCCTCAAGGAATATTCTCGTGGAGAGAGATTGGAAGGCTTGCCAAGTGACTACGCCAAGTAGTAAGCCAGCAAGGAAGTGTCGGGAAGAGAACGATCAAGACGTGTTTTCCGCCAAGTACAGGCCTAGAGTTAAATCCGGGAACCGAAGCTTTGACCTTGGCAATGACTTTCGTGACAGAACCACCCGGCTGCGCTTCCACATCGCCAGCGGACTCAATCAGGCTCGTCACAGGTCCCGCAGACTCAATCGGACCCCTCACAGGGGGGGGGAGGGAAAAGGTCTCCTCGTGCCTCCACAACCGACTCTCACACAATGCTCTTGCCACCGAAAATACGCTATGGAATTGACCGAAAGGTCATGTCGCCAGGGCTTCACAAGGAAGGAACAGTTATGAGCCCGGTTAGAGCTCTCCATTGACTTCTTCTTCTTCATCTTCTTGACCTGACTTCTTGTCTTCTCTATTTCGCCGCCTCCTCATGCCTATACCTCTACGAAGTCCGCAACAACCGGCCGGCGACCTACGCAGCCTTGCGATTTCCTGCGGGAGACCTCATCATCCCGAAGGAAAGCCTGCGGCGGACCAATGGAGGACCTGCTTCTACGTCCTTCCCGAATCAATCCCTGCTAGGCTCACGAACCTCACCCTAGACGAGGCCCTCCTGAAGAAGGTCCGCGAGAGGGTGAGCGCTGATCGTGATCTTCAGTCAAAGGTCTCAGCCGAAGCCCAGCGGATCAAGGCTAAAGCAGCCGAGAAGGCGTCATCAACCCAGCCGTCAGGCCAGTCCGTCACGATGATGGCCTCGACTACAGCAACAGAAGATATCACGGACTGGCTGCTCCTCGACAGCGGCTCGAACGAGCACATTTTTAAACAACGCCGCATGGTTTGACGAGATCAGCTTCAACTCGTCCGTTGAGATCGTTGCGGGCCACGGGACAACCCGGTCTCGGGGGGTGGGAGCCGTGAAGCTAGTCACGGAGACGAGGTTCGAGATCAACCTCACAAAAGGAGATCAACCTCAAAAAGGCCCTATACGTGCCTGGCTTCCCGACGAATCTGCTGTCCCTCGAGGCCTTTACAGAAAGGGGCTTCAGCTACGATAACCTCACGGGCCGGCTCTTCGACCCTCGCACACAGGTGACGGTGGCACACACCACCAAGCGGATACGTCAGTCCCACTATACCTAAGCTGGACGGTGGTGCGTTTGTAGCTATTTTTCTCCGAAGATACTATCCCTAGAATTGGCTGCAAATCACGAAGCCGCCGATCGGCAACCCGGCCCTCGTTAACGCAACCCTTGTCAACGCCGTCAACTCGTCAAAGAAGCTGCCGGTAACGGGATCACGAGCCCCGAGCCCGAAGCCTTTGGTGGCCACAACACCACAGTTGTGGCACGCCCGGCTAGGGCTCCCGGGTTCAGAGCAATCACGGCACCATCGTGAAAGCACTTTCGGCTGTGTGTAAGAGCGGTTTTTGGTGTTGCAACTACTATTGCAAATTACGACCTAATAAAAAGAGGAATTAACGACGAAGCTTGCGAATTAGATAGCTGGATTCCTGACAATCAAGATGGCCTCAATCGACAAAGAATTCAATGACACAACCTGGATCCAGTGCCTAGACGGTTAGAAGACCTGGGATGTGCTGCGAGGCGGTCACGTGTATGTAGTCACGTGGGAGTTGGGGCGGCCCTTTAGGCTTCCCCTCTTCTAGCCTCTCTTTCTTTTCCTCTCTTAGAAGGCCTCCCTATACCGGACCTTAAAGACGAAGTCGGAGAGTAGGAAGTTTAAGAGATTAAAGATTAGAAGAAGATTAAGGGGACTAATTACTTCCTTATTAAATAGAAGGGTTAGCCTTTAGAGTATAACTAATAGGTACCCGAAGAAGATATAGCGAATACCCCCCGACTCGTTAAGGAATTTACGAAGGCATAAGGCAAGAAGCGGAAAAGAAAATAATTAATTTAACGCCGACTTCTAGCCATTTACGATGCCTCGCTTTTTCTGACGCTCCTGCGTTGTGGTGACCGCACGCTGCGCCTTGCGGCTTGGTGCGACACCCCTACGGGGACGTTATATAATGACTGGATTGCGTCAATCACAACCCTTGCGAAGGGCAACGGGATTTGGGATTACATTGACCCTAACGGCGTTGCCAACAGGGTCGGCCTCTCTAATAGCTACGCTACCTACACAATCTCGGCCATAACCCACGAGAGAAGCTCGCAGCCCTTCGTGCCCTAGGACTCCGCTCTTCGCCACGAACTTCTCACGCTCTATCACGACGATCCTCTCGCCGGCCACTTCGGCATTGACCGTACACAAGATCTGTTGGCCCGTCATTTCTATTGGGAAGGAATGCACAAAGACGTCAAAGAGTACGTCAAGACCTGCCAAGTTTGTCAAGGGGTAGTAACACGTAGGCATCGCCTATACGGCACCCTAGAGTCGCTGCCGATTCCCCGGCGACCATGGGCTGAAATATCTTTTGACTTCACTGGGAGTCTACCAACACAAGGGCTCGACCGAGAGGTCAAACGAACGAAGATTTAGCCGAGTCGCAACCAAGAGGTCAGCCTAGCCGACAAGGCCCTTAACGCCCTTCTTAATAAGGGCACGCTAGATACAAGTGCCTGAAATCCTACTTATAACCTGGGTCCTAAATAACCTGGATAGCTCTTTTTCGGGCTTTATAACACATATAACCCAGGACCTTAGGAATAACGAACAGGCCTATGGCCTTGAAGACACTCTTTGCTAGTCTAATTAACGAGGCTAAGAGATATAAGTCTAATAACCCAGAGGAAGAGAAGGCCCTTGTGGCCTCCTAAGAAGCCCTGGAAGAAAGAAAAGAAGGCTCTGCCAGCTATTAGACCTTCTCGAAGCTTGGTCCCCGGCTGGCAAAATATGAAGCTGCGATCCCGCGCATATCCAGCCAGTCACGCCGATAAAGCCTTCGTCGACAAGACCCACGACGCTGTGCACCAAGTTGGCAGGATAAAGTGGCCGAAGGGACCCTGCCCCATCGCATCGGCGGTCTTTGTCAACCGACGCTACGAGTGACCCGGAGGACATCTCGTACATCTCACCAGAGGGGTTCGGAACAGGGGGTGTGACTCCTGCTATGGCAGAGGTGCTTGAACGCCAATTAAAAAAACTTTGCACATCTCGAGACCAGAGGCCTCGGGACGAAACCACCAAGCCATCGCATCGAACACACTCTCCAGATCAATTCCTCAGGCCGCAGTGCCTCCGGGCGATGGCGCTGGACGGGCCCAGCGGATTGAGTCAGAGCTCACACCGTCCAACACAAGGCTCCGGACCGCCTTCGAGCGGCAGCTGGACCGCCGACGCGACGACTCCGTCCCAGGGGCCCCGTGAGCAGGACTATTGCCCAGCCGCTAGGAGACCGAGACCCGGTGCGGAGCTGGTATAGGACCATAGAGAAACATATATCCCCGGGCGTGGGATATATATCGGAAAAGGTTAGTAAAGAATACGGCGGATACCTAGGGGATACCCGTTCGTTTAAGAAGAACCCGTAGGATTAGCTATGGAAGTAGGAAGAGATAATAGCTAGGGGAACGAAGTTCGATATCCTATAGGTCCTAATAGGGACCTAGCTAAGGGATATCGCTAAAGTAATAAGGCTAATTAGCGATAGGTTAGCTACTAAGATTCTTAACGAAGCGGATAAGTAGATAACGAGGAACGTACGAACGCTCTAAAGGATCCGACGAGATAAGAAGGAAAGGAAGGCCAGGGTATAAGAGGTAAGTGCAACTCCCGTAGAGATTCCTACGGGAGAAGTATCGGGAGCGGGAGAAGCCTTAGGAGGAATACTCGCGGACTATCTCTCGTCTTCCGACTCGGATAGTAACCCCCTCTAGACCTTCTAGAAGGAAGGGCCTCTACTCGCAGCTACGACGCGCAGTATACAATTCAATCGCGAGTCTGGTCCAGTCATCCGAGCTCCAAGGCGTCTGCCGACGCAGGCCAAAGACTGTACCAATTTGCGTCGTCGGACTACGACAAGAGGTGGAAGAGATACACGGCGCAGAATAAGTGCGTACTTGCGGCTCGCTCCCTAATTTTGGCCTCGGTGAGCAGGACGATGGCCCAGCCACTAGAAGACCGGGATCCTATACGTATATAGTATAGGACTATCGAGAAGCATATATCCCTAGGCGTGGGGTATATAACGGAGAAAGTTAGCAAGGAATACGGGGGATATCTAGGAGATACCTCCCTCCTTCGAGAAGAATCCGCGGGAATGGCTGCGGAAGTGGGAGGAGATTATGGCCCGGGGATTAAAATTCGATATCCCGCAGGTTTTGATGGGGACCTGGGGAAGGTTCCTGGACTTCATTCCGAGAAGAATTGAGACCCCGCTGCATGGAGCATTCCTAGCGGGAAGAACCTTCAAGCCGGATAAGAGGCCCGAGGTTTTGGTGCGGCATCTTCCACGGCCGCACCGAGAATTTGAGGGAACTATGGAAGCATCCAATGAGGGAGGCATTGGACGAAGCCCAGAAGACCCATCTAGAGTCTCACAAGGAGCTGAGTTCCTGGGTCGAAGTCCCCTAAAAGAGAGCTGCGGGAAAGCAGATTCTTGGGTCGAAGTGGGTGTTTGCGTATAAAGCTGACAAGCCAGGTCATCATCATCCTGCTATTGCACACGCACCTTCTTCCGCTCCACCCCCTTCCACTGTGCTCACGGCCCTGCCCGTGAGTTATGAGCCCGGTTAGCGAACGCTGAGCCGGAAGAACGTCGTCCCACACCCTCTCATTGGTCAATTGAGCAATTACGCCCACTTGTTGCACAGCACACACTGAAGCTCTCGCGATCACGCTATTTGCTGTGAAAAAGAGCCGTACTTGGTGTTGCAACTGCTATCGCGAATTGTGACCGAACGAGAAGAGATATTGACGAGATACGTGCAGAGTGCATAGTTGGACTCACGATCAATAAGATGGCCTCAATTGAAAGGGATTTCATTACCGCCAAATGGCTAAAGGAGTTGACAGGCCGGAAGAACTGGAGCGACTGGTTTACGGCTATTAGGACCTCCTTAAGGCCGAGGTAGGCGCGGCTTCGGCCCGCAAGCCCCCCCGCCTAGCGGGGGGTGCGCTCAGTTCGCATCAGACTCGCGGATGCTCCTCCTTTGACACGAAAGCAACACGGGCCTCGGCCAACAAAGCTAGGAATACAGCATATAGGTTTTCCTCCGGGTTCCCCCCGGTTTTTCCTATGTGAATGAAGAGTAGAAGCACTAAAGCTAGATCTAGCAGTTAGAGTAAATTGCTTTATTTATTTTGAACGCCAATTCAACACAAGGATCTCAACCCTTATTACGGACGGCGAGAAGGCCCTCTTGACAAAAGACCAAGTTAACGCCTTCCGGAAAAAGGGGGATGTAATTAATCGTCTCGGCCCCTTTAACGTCAACACAAAACGGCCACGCGGATAGGTCAGGGGCAGTTGTGAAGGAAAAGGCGAGGGCCCTTTCAATCCAATCCAGCTTGCCTCACGAGCTCTAGCCCAAGACCTATCAAACGGCGATCTACCTACTCAACCTATCGCCAACGAGTCAATTTCTTGCAGATTATTTAAGAACGTTATAGTGGCTTTGCTAATGACCTTCTCTATTAGCTCTTTAATAACAATAACACCTTTAGGGACAAAGTCTCGTTAGCTAGCCTAATTAAGAAGTTCCGGATAGTTATCTCCACCCCGCCGCTCCTCCATCCTTTCCCTTCCTCCTACACGCTCCCGATAACCTCCTTTCCCGTGGACCCCCCCCCCCCCCCCCCACCTCGTCACCTGAGACCATCCGTTGAGGAGATAAGTTCCGTGAGGCACAGAGGATAGAAGTCAAGTCTCATAATATCCTGAGGATTATAGGTCGAGGTGGCCCTATGGGAAGGGCAAGAGGAAAAAAGCAATTCCTTTCGTGCAAGTGGGTATACAGCTATAATTGCTTCAGCAATGGGGAGCATTTTCTCAAGGCAAACTCTCGTCTTGGTGGACCACTTCTACGCCGACTGACCCTGACCCTGACCCTTCCGACCACTGTAGCGGCAACAGCGTCAGCGTCAATACTACTCGCAGCTGCGGCGTCCCTGACAACACCATAGCCGAAAGTCGGGGAGTGTCCAAGTCTTTTTTCGTGTGATATGGAAAACTAGCCTGCTAGAAACATTGCTCCCGTCTCATCATCGGAGGAGGCCTCCACAAGCCTGGGTCGATGGGAATGCAATGGACGCAGCATAGCCTGAAACACTCCGCATGGCAAGCTGCAGCTCCATCGTAAACTCGTCCTTGGGTTCCTTACGCTTCCTCTTTCGATTCGGAGAGTTTGACTCTATCAAGCCGAGAGGCTGGCGGCCACGAAACTCGGAACGCTCAAAATCCACAGCCATAAACTGACCACTATCCGTGTCGTATAAGATATTGCGTAGCTCCGCATCACGATGGAGAATATGCAGTCGGTGCAATGCCTTGAAAATCTTGCCCACAGCAGCATCGATTCTTGCTTTCCCGGCCACGTCAGTGCAGTGAAAAATTGGCTCTCCAGCCCAGCTGAGAAACAGAAACTGCACGTAAACACCGCAGTCATAATAGTATGGCAGGACCAAATCTATAGTCCCAAGACACACGGGAACGTGTTCGCCCTGGACGGATTGCAGTCGGTCATACATCTCCTTTTCGTGCTGCAGGCAGGCCAGGTCGAGACTCTCGACGCCCTTGGCAACGAGCGTGTAGCCGTGAGATGACAGCCGCACCTTGAAAAGTGACCCACGCGACCCGGATCGATAGAGTGGCGCGCAATCTGCGTCTTTGCCGCGGTCCGTGGCAAGCTGGTCTCGAATGAGTTTGAGGAATTCGAGTCGGTTGATGTGCGTCTGCCCATGACAGTCTGCGTTGGGGCAACTCTCGTCTGTAGGCCCGCCATATGCTAGTCCAAGTAGACAACGGTGAGTGCAGAATGGCCGGCTTTGTATTTTCGGCTTCGATGCTGCGGTTGGCTGCTGCTGCTTGCCTTGGCTCTGTCCTTGTTTCCCACTACCCGAACCCGTTCCCGTTGACGGCGCCACTTTCCCACCAGTGCGAGATGTGCCTGGGCTAGGGGACGGACGATCGTCGTCCTCTGATTGTCCAACGCTAGGATCCTGTGGCGGCCTGCAGCCAGAGCGAGTCCGAACTGGCGATCTCTTAAAGCCCGTCCAGCGCTGGGGCTTGTAGGGAGAGTTGCGAGGTTGCTTGCCTTTACGCTCCGATGCTGGCGTATTTTTGAGAATGTCCTCGTACTCAACAGCCCAAGTCCCAAGCTTCTCGGCCTCGTCGTGCCATGACTCAGATGGTGGATCCGCGCAGAGAGCCCGAAGAACGAAGGCAAAAACCTGCGCGACGGCGGTGCGATGAAGTCTCGTCTCGTCATCATCCATCACGTCTTGGCTCGGAACGCATACCGAGACGTAGACTTCGGATGGATCGTCCGGAATGTAACAGAAGGTGAGTGTCTGTCCCGTGCTCACATAGCCATACTGTAGGCCCTTGCCGATCATGTACGAGAAGAGCTGGGTAACGACGGCAGCCGCCAGTCGCCTGGCCGCGAAGTCAAATCCCTCACCAACCTTGTTGATCACGTCTCGTTCAAGCTGAATCTCGGACTTGAGGCCAGTGACGAGCTGATCCTCGGTCAACTTGTGCGGTGGCTTGTATTCAATAGCAAGCTTCGGAATACTTTGGCCTTCCGAAGTCCTGCATACACAGAACTGATCTGCCAGATTGCCCTTGCCCCTCGCTTTGCGACGTGGTTTGGGAGCCGGCGGGCCGAGAGACATGCCTTCCATGGACTCGGATAGCGGGTCGTTGGTCGCACCAAGGTTCGTATGGCTCTTGAATGTCGCCGTTCCCGGAAGGCCGAGAGTACTTCGCAGCAGCGGATCCGCGTGTGTCCGGTTAATCAACCTCTCAACCGCGCTTTCCACGACATTAAATTCCAATGTCCGGAGCCCATTCTCAGAGCTGATAGGCCTAAGCGATTCCTTCGATAATTCCATCTGATTCTGGGTTGGAAACGCAGGCTGGCTCAGATAGTCATTGATTGAAAGGGCGTTCCAAATCTCCTCCTGTTTCGCTGCAAAGTCGTTCCACGGGAGAATTCTTGCAGGACAAATACGGCCGACCGGATTGGTAGCCACGCCTTGCGTGGCCTTGGACGGGTCAGACACCACTTGAATGGCAAGATAGAGCGAGTGACAAGATTCGAGATATTCCGGGAGGTTCTTTGGTCTGAGTTGTTCTCTGGCCAATTCGAGTTCTTCGCGTAGACGTTGGTCCTCTTCGTTTTTACGTTCCGACTCTCGGAGCCTTCGTCGTAGGTCTTCAATCTCGTCGTTCATCGTGATTTCCGCTTCAGCAAGCTTTGCGTTCACGAGGTGAAAAAAAAAAAAAAAAAGGCTCGTGCACCCAATGAAAATAAAGCGTTCGGGCGTCACCTTGCAAGATGAAGGAAAAGGGAGAGGGGATTTGACTCCCTTAAGCAGCAGGGAGGCAGCTGCCGAGAGCGCAGGCGGTGAGCTCGTCACCGACCTACCAAGGAAGGTAGGTACCTACCTATGAGAGTAAACAAACAATAGAAATGTGGCGCGCCTTCCGCCTTGCCGGTATTTCCTTCGGAAGTATTATGTCACCTTCCCTAATGACCTTGCTGTTGCTGGGACAACGACGTTACACCGCGCTGTCACCTCCCCTATTGCCCGCGTTGTCACCTCTGCTAAAGACCGCGTTAACACCTCCGCTGAAGATCTTGTTATTGCTGGGGCAACGGCGTCACGGTGCGGTGTCACCTCCTTTAATGATCAGACTCAGCGCGCACACCCATACACACACACATACACACACGCACGCACGCACGCACGCACGCACGCACACAGAGAACTTCTCTACCCGTAGACAACCTCGCGAGGCTGTTGCCCCCCCTGAATCCTACGATATTTCTAGGCCTCATGATAAAGTAGCGTTTGTGACTCGCAATCGTCGTCGCTGGTGCTGGACAGTAGGCATCAGCCTCCAAGTGAAAAGATGATTGACAAACTATTTTTTAAATCGAATCCAAACACGTCCTTCCAGTCGAGGGCGAGAACAGAACACCCCTTCCCTCCCATCATTGTCCGCTCGCAACTCAGTATCCTAACTCTGGCCGAAAGTTGGCAAGGAATTCACCCCATTCGCCATCTACACGTACCACCCGATCCTTGTCGTTGCTATCATCACCGTCTTCGTCCTCGTCGCCAAGATAACTTGTCTGCGGCGTCATAAGCTCATCTCTTATTCATGGTACCGTGTCCGCCATAGATGTACTGAAATCACAAATCCTCTGCGTCGAGCGGCACAGGAAAGGTGAAACGACAAGGCGGAAAGCGTCACATGCCGATGGCAGCTTCGGTCAGCGAGCCGAGAAGGCTCGCAGCGGCTCCGCCGATACCCACCACACCCAGCGCGTCCCATGCTTTTTTCTTCTTCTGACTCCGACGGGGCCCTCGACGATCTCGGTCGCTTGGATGGGGGCGACGATAGTCCTCGTTCGTGTCGTGGCGCCGGCTGCCTCTGTGTCGGTCACCATCGGCGCCACGCCGGTCGCCTTCAAGACCATGTCCTTCGCGGCTGCCACCTGAACCATCTCTTTCTCGGTACTCACGTTGCCGCCTCGGAACGTAGTCTTCACGCTGGTCACGTTCGTCTTTGCTGCTATATCTTGGGGTCTTGGGTTCCACCTCGTGAGGTTCCGGATCGAATCGAACATGATTCTCGTTTTTGTTTTTCAGAATCGGTTTGGGCATGACGGTGCTTGCAGGCGAGGCCTTGTCCTTGGGTGGCGGGCTGACAATATAGGGGTAATTCTTATCACCCTTGTCCGACGTCTTGTCGTCGACATAGTCGGTCGAATCACTTTCGTCCCACAACACACTTTCATCATCATCCTCGTCGCGGCTACTCTTGGAGTCTGAGCGAGGTCGCAGCTCACGCTTGTCCTGCTGTCCGCCGGTCACATAGTCGTTAGACCTAGAAGCTCGGCATTTGGCGCTCTGCTCGGCGTACTCGGCGATTTGCGTCCGAGAGAGGCATCCGAGAACGGCGACAAAGTCAGGGCGAGCCTCGTACCGCACACCGGCTCGGGCCAGGACTTCGGGACTGACGAGGCTGCGCCTAATCCTCGTCCACTGCGCATCCATGGGTATCTCCTTGCCGTAGCGGTCGGGTGCCAGACGCGAAGACGCCCTTGAAACAGAGCCATCTGAAGACTGCGCAGAGAGGCCGCGGGCAGTGGCGGGTGAGGTACCGAGCGGCGATGGGTTCGTCCATGATTCAGGTCGGGCGGCGAGGGCCGGTGTCGGCGGTTCTCCTGAATTGACATGTCTCTGAGCGCCCCTAGACGACGAGCTGAGGTTCTGGGCCTGGGGATGGAGATGCAATGATGCCATGCCCGACTGGATGGAGTCTGTGGTGACGAGGTCTCTGGTGGAGATCAAAGCCATGGAATCTGTCATTGAGTTGGCGCCATCATTGGACGAGAACGAATGGCTCTCATTGCGGATTTCTCGAGACGGATGAGGTGCGTCGTCGGCTAGCAGACGGGTTGATTCCTTGGGCGGCACAGGCCGACTCTTGGCTTGCTGCTTCTCGAGGAGGCCACGAACGGTTGGAGGGACGCCACCGGCTTGAAGTGAAGAGGTATTCTCAAGCTCGCGGATGTAGGCACGTAGGACCCCCTGTGAGTGAAGACAAGATTGGTGAGAAACGAAGTGTGAGCATGAAGCGAGATGTGTACCTTGTGCTGTTGCAAGACTTGGGGCGCAAAGCCCTCCTTCTCGAGCTCCGACTTAAAGTCCCACCACAGGCGATCGTCGTCGACATTGGCATCAGCGCCAGCTCCTCCGAGGGCTCGGCGGCTGAATAGTCTAGCGGCGATGGCATCGACCTTATCCTTGATGCGCTCGAGGTCGGGCCCATTAGTCGGAGTATCACGAACGGGAACCCTATCGGTAGGGCTCGGCAGCTGAACCGAGTCGAGTAACATGTCGATGGTAGCGGCATCGTTGTCCAACCTAACACGGACGGCGGCAACGCGATCGACCAGAGAATCTGAGTGACGACCGGACGAGGCATCGCATTTGTCGAGCAGAGACTCGAGCTGTTTAAGAGAAGATTCGCATTCACGCACAAGGGGTTGAACTCTAGACGCTAGTGAGGACTGATCGGGCCCACCGTTGAGGGGGGAATCGGGATCAGCTGCCTCTACGCGCAGATGACGGAGAGCAATGTGAAGCTGATGAACGGCCGCGGGGATGTCGGAAAGAGAAGAGGCGCGATGCTGCTGAGCTCGCAGGAACAGGGTCCTGGAGAAGGCATCGACGGCGTCGATGTGTCGGAGGGCGGCGCTGCCATTCATGAGGAAGAGAGACGGTCGTGAGTCGGGAGACGACTTTTTGCGACGCTCTGGAAGGCTTCAAACAGTGAAACTTGAGGCTTTGAAGAGTGAGACTCAGTCCTGAAGAATAAGACGGTGGCAAAGGCTGGGGAAAAACGGGTCGGTCGCAGCGGGCGAATGAGAATCTGAAGACGGCGAAGGCTGGTTGGTGATGATATTCAGTGAGACAAAATCCGTGTGCGCCAGAGAGGGAGACTGAGGGAAGAAGAGGAGGAGATGATGATGGGAAGTGTCTCGTGCTCACACACTACTACCGCTCCAGGGAGCCCATCTTCGTCGAAGCACAACACTCGACTAATAATGCCCGTAATTCGGGCCAGACGTGGCTGAGCACACCATGTACCCTCAATATCGTCCGCCTCCGAGGCTACCGAGTCGAAGTGAGCGTCAGCTTGTGATACCGCGGTAGCTGCCTATCGCCATCTCCGGCCATGTACCGTCGCACGACGTCAACAAGGCACGAACGATGGCACAGTGTGGCCAGTTCTGTCATGATCCATCTGCCATTCACACTTACCCAAATGCCTTTACTTCGGTAGCAGTATCTACGACGGCTTTCAGGGAGAATTCTGACAAAAAAATATTTTTTTTCCTAATCTTCTTCATCTCACACTTGTCGTCATGCAGCACACGAGAAGTCGCGGTGAGCGCTGTCGCACCACCGTGGACGCACCGCTAGACACACCGCAGCACAGTTCATGACTCTCGAGATCTACACTGTATGGCTTCCACCGGCCCTCGCTTCGTCGAGCTCGTGACGTCGTGCTCAGGCACGGCTGACCAACCATCCCGTCGCCCGCCTACGTCACCTTGAGATAGAGAATCCTTGGATCGACAGTTCTCGCGCCAACTTGGACGACAATCGCCCGACGACCATACGCAAAAAATGGAAAAAAAAAAAAAAAGGGAATGAGGCCGTAGGTGGGGGAGGAAAGATGAAAAAGGAAGCCGAGTGATGATGACGCCTCGGCTGTGCTCTCCACCGCCCACTACCCACCCACATTTTGCCTCTCACACTGACAAGCAGCCAAGCCTCGCCGTCTAGGCAGCAGAATAGTCCGGACACCTTCACTCGTCAGACTCTCACAACGCCCGGTCCAATCAATGACGCCTCACTTCACTCTCCTATTGACCCTTCCGTCTGAATACGGCTCAAATAGATATCTTCTCCAACGAGTACGCCCCTACATGCCGGCTCTTCATGTGCCCCAACTCCCGCGCGCTCCTCTGCACAATCTCACCGCCGCTCGACGCCACCTTTTCTTTTGTCCGTAAGCCCTTCGCCTTCAGTCCAAATGGGAGTAACCGGGACTGTCGCGTTGCCACCTGCAGCGTGATAGGCTTCTGGCTCTTCATGTTCGGTTGAGGAACTGGCCGCTTGCCCGCCTCGAGCCCGAACCGCACCATCTGGCTCACAAGGCCCTTAACGTACGCCGCCTCCTGAACCCCTTCCAGCGCAGCCGACACCTCAAGCTTCAGCGCCACCAGGAAGTCACCAACTTCTGCTTTGGCCGCCCAAGACGTCGAGTCGTTAAGAAGCCATCCGCTCGCTCCGATGGCATCCAGACATCGCCCTAGCAGATCGGCGATGAGCGCAATCACTCCATCAGGTGGCGGCTCGTGGCCCTCTGATTCGAGCCCCGTCGGGTCCAAGTAGAGCGTCGTCCAGGCGCCCCGGATCAGCTCCACTCGCAGTAGGTGCATCAACGCTAGAATCTCGTCCCGCGGCATCGTCGCGCGCAGCGCCTTGACCGTCGACTGCGCTGGCAGACACCACAACTTGGTGAACGCCAGCGTCATGCCCCTGGATTGGCTGCTCGACTCATCCCCGAGGTAGTGCTCCGACACCGCAATCTGCCGTTCCAAGTCATCCAGATCCATCTCAACCGCTTTCGTCGCGTCGTGCGTCTCATTCGTCGACGGCTTGATGCTATTGAACCTCGAGTCCGAGATAAAGTCCATGCTCAGCATCAGGGTGCGAATCGCCATCACCGCCTCCACCGCTCCCACTCTCGTGGCCTGCAAGTACCGCAGCAGAAGAGTCATGGTCGGATCTGCTTCGACCAAACACTCAATCAGACTCCGACTGAGCTCCCTCCATTCCGTCGTATCGCTGTCGACGTCGGCTCGAAACGCTGAAATTAAATTCGACATGGTCAAGTGGCCGGCGACGACGAGATACATGGTGACGTTGCTGTCGGGCAGAACAAGCTGTAGCCTCTGCTGAGCCTGATCGGAATCCATCGTGTCGACCGTGAAGACCTGGCTGATGGCGTACATGACCCAGCGACGGTCTACTTTAGGATAGGGTCCCTCCTTCTGCCATTCCCATTCCGCAGGCTCCGGCTGGCTTGTAGCGGTAAGTTCGTCGGACCGCGCTCCGCCCTCTGGCCCCGCCCCGGTTCGGAGCTTCATCCCGAACTGTTGCCGCAAGAGATTCTCCCAATTTGCCACATCATTGTGGCTGAGCAACTCATCCGCGCATCGCACACTCTCATTGTATTCTTCCAGGTACTTTTCGCTCATTGTGCCGAATATATAGCGTGAAAACTCTGTAGATCGGGCTTCGCGTTGGATCCTCTTGAATGGTACCTCAACTGGAGCGCCACACCCAATCGAATCGATCAAAAGTCCTCTTTTCCTCCGTTTGCCGTGCACCGTCGGTGGTTCGATGTAAATGGACACCAGGACATTGTCGATTAAAGCGATGGCAAGCTCGGTGCCTCGCAGATATGTAATCAGCTGACACGATCGGGGTGTTTGACTGTCAGGCGGCAAGTCCGAAGTGTCCAGCATGGTCTTGGCATGAACCGAACGGTGTTGATAGTTGAAAAGGCCGACCGAAGTCAGCGATAGGGTCAGAATAAAGGGCCTCGAGAGGCGCAGAAAAGATTGGACGCCATCAAACAGGCTTGTCGACTTGCGTTTCGGGACGGCACCAGTAATATCGTACACGCTGACGGCACCTTCGGACAGCTCGATGAGTAAGCCTGACTGGATGTCTATCTGGCATGTCGTCTCGTTAACTCGAGGACTTCCGATCGGGGTGACGTCAAGAGTCATCAATTTTTGCGAGTTGGCGGACGTGAGATGATCGCCGGGTAAAGCAGCCAGCACAACCAAGTGACGGTTCTTTTCCCCTCTGCTGGCACTTCTCGTCACCATGACCAGAAGGGTTGGATCGCAGTCCAGGCCGTTTGGCAAGGCACTTAAAACTTGGGGTCTTTTCTTGAAGATTCCATCTCCGAAGTCGTTCAAACTTCCCGAGGCGACAAAATCAACCTCGAGGTCATCCACGCCTCCGGGAACAAGGTCCTTGAGGGCTGACTTTGCAGAAGCCGTCCACTGGATCGCGGTCGTCTCGCCGGAAAGACAAACGATTTCCCCGTTGCGGCAAATCGTAATGACATCACCGACATCAGAGGACTGTGATGTCGGACAGCTGGTGATGTAACGAACTGGCGAAGTCTCCAAAATTTGTGATGACGTTGTGGAAGTTGTCGCGCCGTCAGGATGCATAATGTCTTTGAAAAAAGTCATCTTTTGAGAGGAGCCATCCTGCGTGGCCAGAAATGTACACCGCAGAACATCGCTACTGCCCGAATGCTTGAGTCTGACGGAATATGGAGCGCAAGTGAAGGACTCTTGCGGGGGAATTGGATACGACGTGATGAGTCGGGAGGTCGGTACCTAATCTCAGAGTTAGAGACCTTCGCTAAGGACGCATTCAAGAGAATTACATCGTAGAGGCTGGCATTCTCGCCGTCGATACCCACAGCCACCTCGTTTCGTTTCTTGCCCTTCCGGCCGTACAGCTCTCGCGCGACGATCCGGCCTTTCGTGGGATCCAGGGGTCTGGGCAGGGCAGCCAGAACGCACGGCCGGTGTATCCTGTATTCGTGGGCCATTTAAACCGGCACCTAGTCGGAGGCGACGTGACTCTTGAAGCGAAGGATGTCTACCTCAAGACACACAGACACTGCCGCCGTTGAGAAGAAAAAAAAAAGGTAGAAGCGGGCCGAGAAAAAGTCCGATGGGGCTCGATTAGAAAACCAAAAAAGCCGATTATGTAATCCGCATCCATTAACTAAGTGCCTGCCCACCCCCAAATCGCGTCTTGACGCGTTACGCCTCCCTGCCGCAAGTCGTATTAAAAAAGAACAGCCTATCCAGGTCTATCGACCACCGAGTTCAGACTCTCACAGGCCACCATCTTTCACGAATCTTGAGAACTCTCTCGGGAATGACGGGCGTCTCTTGCTCGTGACAGCATTCGAGTACGGCGGCTTCAAGCTGCGACCGTCGAAGCTCGGCAGTTCCACGCCCAAGAGAACGTCCAAGCCCAATGGGCCCGGTCCTAGTTGCGACGATGGCTCGAGGACGCGTCGGAGAACCGCCTTCTGATAAATTCCATCCTTTTTTCGCCAAGGCTACCAGAAATGAAGGGCCCTCGGCTCCGGCCGCTGGCCCCCAAGTGGTCACGTCCACGGCCGAAAGCGGTTCTGCACTGAACAGTGGCGATGAAAATCGGCGCAAGAAAAGGCGCAAGACCGAACCTGCGACCCCCGATGCCGAACCCGAAGCGAGAAAGCCGCGCGGGAGGAGAAAGAAGGGGATACTCCGTGATTCTCTATCGAGCAGCGACATCACGAACCACACCATCAGAGACGGCCAATGCTCTTCAACCCTGGAGCCAAAGGCTTCGGGAAGTGCTGAACTGGCGATATCGACCAGTCATCTCCCTACAGCTAAGCAGCCTGCTGCAACTATTCGCGCCAACGCATCGCAGCTTCAGGACAGACCGCAAGAAACAAAGAGGCTTCTCAAGTTCAACCCCAAGACTGGCACGCTCGGCTCACCGCCGAACCAGAAGCAAAGTCAAAGCCCGTCCCTACTTGTGTGCATTCAATACGGGCACGACGATGAAAGCAGACAAGCCGTCGGCGCCAAGGTAACACAAATACTCGACGGTGAAGTGCCAATGCCAGATTCTCAGACAAAGAACGATGAAAATCTTGCTACCAATGTTTCCAACATCCCGTCGGCACAGCAGGATGGAGAACGAAAAACCACTCACCCCTTTTTTACTGGCAAAGCAAAGTCGCGGGCGTTGGAGCAGACACAGCCAGCAGCTTCCACACAAAAACCGGCTGCGCCGAGGAACTCCGTGTTTATGTCGACGCCTGTCTCTCCGCGAAAGCAAAGAAACCCTCTCGTTGCGACCGGGTCGAACAACATGGCGAGATTCGGTATCAAATCTATGGGCGTCAAAGTCCCTGGCGCTATGCATCCCATGTGGCCTGCCGCCGGCATGAGCCACGTCCGCGGCTGTGAATCGATGAGCGATGACGCGGAATTTCGCCCGTTCCAACGGTCGGGCAGGAAGTCAAAAGGACTTGTCACTGCCATAGCACCCCGGGAATCCATCTTGACCAGACTACTTAACCAACTGGATCTGAAGTCAGTGCACAGAACCCTCCCAAGAGATGAAGAAAGCTTTGCTCCAGCCCCTCCAGAGCTACGACTACCTCGGAGACGCTTTGAGAGTGGGCGTGTGCTTCAAAACTGGATTCGACCGCGGTTGACGTCGTCCTCGTTGGCTGTGTCTGGTCCCGACGAGTCAAGCGAGGACGAGCTCTCAGCCGCTCCGTTACCGAAGGCTCATGCAGCAATTTTCCGGCATTATCACTCTCTGCGAACGAACCTATCAGCATTTGACCGGTCGAGCTGCGAGAGTCAGGCCTGGACTCAGAAATACGCTCCGGTAACAGCAGCACAAGTTCTTCAAGCAGGCAAGGAACTAGCACTTTTGAAACAGTGGCTAGAGGCGCTCAAAGTCCAGTCGGTCGACGCCGGAAACGATTCGAGTGTCGACAAGAGCAAGGTCAAGTCGGGACCGTCATCGAAAACACGAAGGAAAAGAAGAGCCAAGCTGCAAGGTTTTGTCGTCGACAGTGACGACGAGGCAAACGAAACGGATGAGCTCTCGGAAATCGAAGACGAGACGGTAATGGCAGACACGGGTCCGATCAAAAGGTCGCTCATTCGCAGTGGGGACGCCGATTCCAGACACTCAAAGGACCTGAGCAAGCTGAGAAACACCATCGTAATCAGCGGTCCTCATGGCTGCGGCAAGACGGCTGCCGTGTACGCCGTGGCCAAGGAAATCGGGTTCGAGGTCTTCGAGATCAACTCCAGCAGCCGCCGAAGCGGAAAGGACATATTGGAGAAGGTGGGCGACATGACACGCAATCACCTGGTCCAGCAGCACCGGAACCAGCCGGCATCGGCCAGCAGCGAGGCGGATGAAGCACCCAAGGAGCCGAAGCCCATGACGCGGGGGCCCATGTCATCTTTCCTCAAGCCCAAGCCAACGACGGGCAGACCCAAATTGACGGCATGCAACCAGCAGGGAAGCCAAAAGGCCAGAGACAAGTCGGAAGCATCGCCTCAATCGCAGAAGCAGTCCCTGATCCTGCTCGAGGAGGCGGATGTGTTGTATGAGGAGGACAAGCAATTCTGGCAGACGCTCATGGGGATGATGATGCAGTCTAAGCGACCCTTTGTTGTGACGTGTAGCGACGAAAGCCTAATACCGCTGCAGAGCCTGAGCCTGCATGGCATCTTCAGATTCACGCCACCACGAGCGAACCTGGCCGTTGACGTTTGCCTCCTCATCGCCGCAAACGAGGGGCATGCGCTCGAAAGGAAGGCGGTCGAGTCGCTATACCGTTCTCGAGGTAACGACTTGAGAGCGACCATCTCTGAACTCAACTACTGGTGCCAGATGGGCATAGGCGATCGCAGAGGGGGCTCTGACTGGTTCTATCCCCGCTGGCCCCGGGGTTCGGACGTCGACAGCCACGGCGATGTGATCCGTGTCATCAGCGAAGGCGCCTTTCTCCACGGAATGGGCTGGATCGGGCGAGACCACATTGCCACGGCCGAGCCCCGGGCAGCGGAGGAAGATGCACTGTGGCAAGCCTGGGACTGTTGGCGAGTGGACATGGGTGACTGGAGCGGTTGGTGCGATGTCAAGGTCGCGACGCCAGCCAAGTCATCGTCCTCGTCTTCGTCTTCCGCCCGGCGTCGTGTCAATGCCAAGACTCTGGCCGCCTACGACGAGTTCTTCTATGCGATGAGCAGTGCTGATCTCTGTGCAGGGGGTGCCTTCGGCACTCTGCTCGAGGAGTCGATTGATTGCACGCTGCCGGAGCTCCCTGGCAATGTCAGGGACGACTTCATCGTCGGCCGGACGCTCCTCGAGGCAGACCCGACGACCTTGACGGTGCCAACGAAAAAGGGGATTGCCATCACGATGAAGTCGCTCGCGCGAGCTGTCCTTGTGCGTTCGAAGTCAGGTCGAAGCAGCACGGTAGACGCCGACAAGACTCATCCAGTGGACGAGCATAGATCCATTTCGATTCTGGACGCGTCCTTTCGAAGGAATCGTCCCCAACTAACACGCCACGACTTATCCTTCGCCTTCGACCCCATCGCCACCTCAGCCAAGGCCCAGATACTTTCGTATCTTGAGCCTTCCGTCTTCGACCGCACCTTACGTCTTATCGTACTCGATGTCGCGCCCTGGATCCGCAGCATCATCGCCTTTGAGCGCCGACTGATGCGTGACCGTGCCAAGCTCAGCAACCTGCTCAGCCAGAGCGGTGGCCCCCTGTTGAAGCGCAGACGCACGACGCGCGCGGCCTACTCGGCTCTCGAGGGTGGAGAGCGTCGCACTACGAGAAGGGAGAAGTACTTTGGCAGCGGTCTCTTGCCCAAGGCGGTGATGCGTACTGGTGCTGCGTCTTTCATACAGGGTATGGGTGACGAAGAGCGAGTGGATGGGGACGAAGCGTCTGAATAGCTTGTGACGGCTGAACGAAATGCGTGGATTGGGCATCTGAGGGTGGAAAGGGGGGTAAGCGATGTGCAGAGTTGCTGATATAGTTGCGCACTGAATCGACGAGGAACTGAACGCTGGGTTGAAGGAGTTGGTTGTGACGGATGATGCTTGCTAAGTGGTAACGAAACAAGATTTAAATCAGTCGTGATCCTCGCCCTCTCTCCTGAAGCACTCTGCAGATCAAGAGATGAACGGCAGAAACCTCATTATTTCATGGGCCCCTGCGCATGTACGAACACCGCCACCGGGATCCGCCTCGGCACCTCGTCTTTCTCTTGCCTCTTGTTCATCAACTTGCTCTTCTCCCTGACGACAATGAAGGTTTCACGTCCTGATTTCAAAATTATGTAAAACTAACTAGATCTGATGGGACATTTCCGGCACCTCAACCCTTGCTCTGGTATCTATTCCCTTTCTCATTTTCACTTCTCTCCGCCGATGCCGGTCGAGCAAATCAACAGAGCGAAAGCGGCGAGAGTCAGGGCATCTCATCCCCCTCAACAGTGTAGACTATTTCGTCGGAAGAAATCGGTGTCCCGTTCTGGCGATAACATGTCTCCCGAACGCAGTCGCAATACCTCTCCCCAGAGCTGTCGGCCTGCCGGCGGCGGCGTTTCTCTTGAGGCCTATCCTCTGATGACGTCTCCCGATGGCGTCTCAGACGAGAAGCCACGGGGGTGTCATTGTCACCTGGTGGCTTCTCCTCTCGTTGCCTTTTCTCTTTCGGCTCCTCCTCTCGCGCGGTATCCCGATGTCGCCTGCGACGAGGAAAGACGGTGGCGCCATCGTCGGAACGAGGGCTCGAGGTAGCGGAACCAGAAGGCAGGACGGGGCGTCGGGTCATGCCGGGCGAAGAAAGAGAGAGTAGCAGACCGACGCTGGCTCCAGACACATGGTGGCCGTCGGAGTCGGAGTCGGAGTCGCCTCCTTCATAGCGGGAGACGCGACGGCGATTATCCGCCGGCCGACCTGGACGAAGGGCTGGTAGGGTTTTGACATGCCGCGGGCTCGGATGCGGAGGGGGCGGAGGGGGCGTAGGGGATGGAGAATTGGAGCTCGAGGCCGGCTCAATACTGGAGAAGTCGGAGGAAGATGGGGACAGGGTGGCCGGTTGAGGCCGGTATGATAATGACGAGGTCATGATGCGTCGAGTTTGCACGGGCAGACGATGAGGACACATGGCGAGGAATCTATGAGCATCATATAGGGCTATGCAGAGGAGTTCTAATTTATTTTCAGAAAGTAGCTCATGACAGAGGCTCGCGACGATGACGGGACGTTGAACAGAACAGTATCAGGCACGATGCGAGCTCGTTTCTGGCGGCCAGCGGAGCAGTGCGTCACGAAAGTAGTGAAGAAGAGTAGCCTCGATGAGCCATCTCTACAGAATCCAGGCGACACGACTCGACCCAGACGGGGGAACAGGAGGCTTTGTCCCTGCCGGGAAGTATGCAAGGCTCACGGAAGGGTCTTGTTCACGGCTCGGATAGTCGCTTCAGAGGACGTCCCGGGGATGATGCTGGCAACGTCGCGATAGGTCCGTTACACGGGAGCGGATAGGCTTCGAAATGGGCGGTGCAAGATGAGGCTTCGTCGCATGATGAGTGAATGGCTAGTGAATGGATGTGGTGATGGACACAGACGTCGTCATGCAAGAGGCTGAATGACTTCTATTTCCGGTGGGCTCTTAGTCAGCGGGCTGACCGGGAAAAGGTGGTGCCGACCCGGTTCCCTCTCTCTCACCTCGGACGAAGACGCATTCACGATGCAATTACGATGCGAAGCACAGCGGAGTGGAAGCGTCATCGGCGACCCGAAGCTGGACCTACAGGTCTACAGGTCTACAGAGTGGGGGGAAAAAAGGGAGTGTCCGATTCTGAAGACGGTCAGCGAAAGACGACGATGTACGGCCCGGGATCGGCTGGCCCCATGGTACACTACGGCCGGGGCGCGCGGACCGGCATACCGAGGGGGGGGGGGGAACAGGGGAGAGGGGAGAGCGAGAGGGGAGGGGCTGCTCCCGACATGGAAATCATGGCGACGGGCGTCGTAAGACGATAAGACGGAGGTAGGGAAGGACAACAGGTGGCCCGGTGTCATGACAAATGCTGCAGAAGCGGTGCAGTAGCGGTGTTTGTGTGGTGATTGAGCTGCTTTTGACGCCGAAAAGTTGGCGGATGGCGGTGGCGGGCGGCCAATGCCCAGGTCAGGATGCACACGGGAGCAGGCATGACATACCGACCGACCAAACATACTGTACATACACACATACGATATACAGCTGACGAGGCGGTCATGCTTCGCTCACGGCGGCCGAGACAAGGCTACTAAGGGTGCCAGGTGGGCGTCTCGGTCGCCAGCACCGAGACCTGACCATACATCCATACATATCCGGCTGCCCGTACCTAGGTAGGTCGGCGAGAGAAGAGGGGAAGGGGTGGCCAAAAAGCATCGGTGATTGCCAGTTTCAGGAGGCAGCCACAAGCAGTCCGAGGGCCGACCCAATCTGCATGCGACCCGCTAGGCGAGAGGACTGGCACGAATCCTTCTTTTCTCTCCCTTTCTCGCTGTTATTCAGACCGGTACCGTGTTAAGGTGGAGGCTGGTTTCGAGACAAGACGTACATGCATTCTCTTTCTCTCTGACTCCTCTCACAGAAGAAAAAAAAAATTAAGGGGGGAGGGGGATCAATGGCCGGCAAAATAGAGAAGCGGTGGCTTTGCCCCTCGATTACTCTGGTCAGCGCGGGGCGGGGGGGGATGGGGGGGATGAAGAGGGGGAGGGTCCATGTCAGATGCATCCCGCAAGCTCCCTTTGGCCATCGGCCCTTGTGACGATGGCTGGCTGGGATTGGGGGGCCGCGCGCAAGCAAGTACTAGCAACGCACCATGTCCGCGATTGCACGTAACCTACAGCCTTTGTCTCTCTCTCTTTCTCCCTCTCTTGCCCGGCTCGAAGCGCCTGGGCGAATGAATATGTTCCTCGCTCGCCACTCGCGGCCTCGCATTGATGATGCAGAGTGACGGGACCGTCGGAACCTGCTTGGCTTGGCTAAACTAGACACACGCACACACACACACACACACCACTCCTGGAGAGAGAGAGAAAGAAACAACAACCTGAACGATCAGATGGGCGTCGTCGTAATCTCGGCCCCCCTCTTCTCTGATAACCCTGTCAGCCGACGCGGGGGGGAAAGAGGAATTCGTTCTCGCCTGGTGGAATGAGCCAAAACGACAAGGCCAAGGGCCTGTGCTCGGCCGTTACACAGCCCATGTATCATGTGTCTCTGTAGGCTGTTGCCACATGTGCGGCGGAAGGGATGCCCGCCTCTCGCTTCTTCTGCTCGCCGACGTTGTACGAAGAAATTGTGCAGCGAGGAACTGTGGTAGAGGGGGGAGCCCCACCCCGGCATCGAACATCGCCGAGCCCGGCCTGACCGGCGCCGAACCGACCGGGCCTCGGTCGCCGCGCGTTCAGATGCACATGCCCACATGCAACGCATTTCAATTACTGCTACTCATTTTCTTTTTCTTTCCCGGCTTTGACCACTTCGCATTGACTCCTACTTCACCGATCCATGCTCGTAGCCCATACTTTTTCTCCTCGTTAAGACCACCGTGTCAAAAAGGGAGCAAATCCCCACTCACGAGGAGAGCCTTTGGCATGGGCTAGGTATGGCTGACAGCTTTCCAACAACTTGCCCTCCTTTTTTCTGGTGCACGAATCCAGTGGCATGCATTCGCAGGGCAGGCCACTATAATACATGCATACATATGTGACGACAGCCAGCGCAGAGGCCGCCAACAGGTTTAGGGGAAGGATTGGTGGGGAGAGGGGGGAGAGAAAAGGGAGGGGGGAGGGGGGTGGCGATGCCTCTTATCCGGTTGAAAAAGGCTCCGCCCTCGGAGACAGTCTCGAGCTTTCCTTACGCATGTGTTGAAGCTACATCATCCAACGAATCCGCCAAAGCCGGGCGTACCGCCGCCAAAGTCTAGGATGAAGCTGGCGAGAACGGACACCTCTCTTCCCCTCCCTGGGCTTCGGACAGCACAGAGCAGTACCTAGGTATCCGTGGGAGGGTATGAATTTGACGAAAAGAAAAGAAAGGTGCGCTTGGGCACTAGCACCGTGATATTTGCAGATTTGCATCATCAAGCGCTCCAACGAGTGAATAAAGGCAGAGGCCTCGAATGACACTCGGGCAACCTTGGCGCGGAGCCGAAGAGAAAATGCAAAAGAAACGATGTAAAATGTATGTATGTAAGCCCAGTAAGAAGTGGGCGGCGAATGGGAGTGGGTGAGTGGGGTGGGGGAAGGGGGAAAGGGGGGGGGGGGGACGGAACCGACGGCCTTCGGCGAACGAATGGCGGGCCTCGATGGGGCCCGCCCCTTTGTTGAAAAGAAGGGAAGAGTGGAAGCGATGGTGATGATGACGACCGGTGGAATCGAGGCTTGGCTGCCACGGTTGGTCGCGGTGGCATTAGCGTCTCGGTACCTGTGTGTCGTAATTGATGTGTACGAAGTAGCATGTGCTCAGTGTCGTTCAGCAGCTTCCTGTAGCATGAGACTGAACAGCATTGAAGTCTCTCCAAGTATTCCATGTAACGCCTCGTTTCGCAATCGTCCGAGCTACAAAGGAAAAAAAAAAAAAAAGGTCGATCCGAGGCAATGAAGGCATGTGTTATATCCAACTTAGCACGGGAAAAGAGAGGAAATGTAAAAACAAACTGAAGGCCGCGCGCTACGCTCCAGACCATGACGAGCACGGCCGTGCAACGGGATGATCCATCCGTCCACGGCCTTTTCCCGCTGTGGATCCATTCCCGCATCACATCGTGTTGAAAAGAAAGGAAATGCAAAGGAAAACCACCCCCAGCCAATGCCGCCAACACGAACACGATCATGGTACCGGGTACGAAAGAGGAGCCACAGTGCGGATGGATGAGACCCGTACGAATGCGGGAATCGGGTTGGATGATATCAGCTTCTCAATCTCACTGAACACGACGACTGACACCAGCTTCTGGTTTTTTTTTTTCTCAGCCCGGCCAGCTGCTGGCGAGGCAACACGTCGTCCCCAAGAAAGAAAGGGAAAAAAAAA